>SKCR01015554.1:0-106364 GCA_019454045.1 Zanthoxylum bungeanum
TTTAAGCTCAATGATACCATTGTTGGAAAATCTAATCCATGTCCCAAGATCAAAAGAACAAGCAACACATATAAATGAATGAACAATATTGAAGTATGGCGGAATCATACTCACAAAGATCGGAATGCGGATGCGTTGATTGAAACAAAAATTTTTCCTTTGTGCAGTGAGGGTTTCGGCCAAACAGAAAGAGAGCTCAAGCAATTTTTGATCCTTCCAAGCTCTAAGATGAGTTTCCCATAACACCTTTGTATGATCCCTTGATGGTGTAGCAAAGATGTGGATTTTATGTTCCAAACATGCACACAATTCTTCAAGTTTTTGCAACAAAAACAGAAAATGGAGAGCCAAAAACTGCAGTGAAGTTTTCGGCAATGTGAGAGAGGAGAGATCTGATTTTTTGTTACAAAAATCAATTATTATTTATGCCATATATTTATTAATTAATAATAAAACTTATGACACACATCATGCAATGGCTTAGAGTGTCAAACACTCAATTTCCATGCAAAACCCTTGAGTGCATTGTACACTATCTCCATGCAATGCATCAAAGAATAAATAATGCATATAATGACATGTGTCATGTGGGCCCCACATGTTTCCAAATGAAAGTGGGCCCACGTGCACTCACGCGTTCGGGTTCGATATTTCCGAAATACCGACTTACGTCGCGACGTTAATTAAATCGAATTTAAATAAATAATTGCGCCTAGCGAAATTATTATTTACGTCGCTAACGACTTAATTCTAAGTTAACTCGTTTGCCCGAATTAAAATCTAATTTAATTTCGCGTCGAAATCGAATTTCGATTATTATATCGAATATAATAATTTTACGATTAATTCCAAATTAATCGTTCTCTCTCTTTATATAGTACTTTATCCAAGATAAAGTCTCTCCGTAATTAATCCAAGATTAATCGAGTTTGAATCATACGTCATTGGTGAATCTTCGGGAAGCGACCCAGAGATCTCTAGATATGTTGGCAGTTAAATCCGTTGTCGAACTATCCGAACACGTACGTACCAAGTACTACGTTTTTACCGATTTACAAGACAAGGTAGCCTCTAGCAAAAACGCCATGTCTACCCACTTCTCTAGAAATATTCTTATTGGAATATAAGATCTATAACAGGCGTAGTATACGTAGTATAGTGTATATCGAACCAGTATCGGATGATCACATGTAAGGCCTGGGGCTGGAGATGTGTCTGCCCCGTACGATACACATATCGGACATCAAGCAACCAGTCTCTTGAATCGGATAATCCTGACCTAGTCATATTATCCCGATGGTTGCAACCATTATAGAGTACTAGTTCTGTATTCCCTCGCGATCATCATCTCCATCTGTCTGAAGTGATACTTCCATCTTGACATCACAACCCAATACACTACGATTCTCGATAAACCCAGAAGAGGTGTACACATAAACCGTTAAAGCCCTGGACCACCAAAACTAAAGTTTACCGATTGTCGTAAGTACTAGCGATGCAAGTCTCAGGTTAAGATCATATGCACCTACCCTGAAGCGGACTCCCATAGACACGCAGACATACTACCAATGGGACTCCGCGGGGTCTATCCAGAGCGAAGCTGTTTTCCGTACCATCGGTAAAACACAACCTCCTACCGCACTTGCATAAGTATCCAATACTTAAATATATGAGAACTATGCCGTTGTGCCCTCACAACATGCAACAGTGCAGTACTAGTCTATTCCGCATTATCGATGTCCAATCTCGATAATACTACGACTAGGGATATTTAATGATTAAACCTTTATGGATTGATACCGTCTCATATCATCACAATCCGGAACTAATCATAGGGACTTTTACCATTTATATATCACATAAATAAATTACAAAACGGTAAAAGGCAATTTCATTACTAACATAGTTAATTTTGTACAATAATACAATATCATTTACAAAATAGTGACGCTATGGGTCATTACTGTCTAACATCTTGGACTAATGGGGATTGTTTCAAAGGTCTTATAGGATGGAGGCAGTAAAGTTCTGGGAATCATCCCAAAACCCTTGGCAGAGCAGATCTTATAGGATCATCAAACGGAGAAGAACTGATCGTGCCAGGTATGCTGAACGACTGGTGGAAATGATTAACTGTGCTGATGCTTTTATGCTTTGCCAGGTGGTTTGGGTACGTTGGAGGAGATTTTTACAGTTGCTATCTTGGGCGAACTTGAACATACAGCAGAAACCAATTGGATTGTTCAACGCAGAAGAATTTTATGATTTTATTTGTGTATTTCTTGATGATGCTCGGAGAAATGGGTTGGTGTCAAAACCCTTAAAAGAACTCCTCTTCACTGCCAAAACTGCCCATGATTTAATTGACCAAATCTTAGCCTATGAACCACAAATTGACCCTATCCTTTCCAAGATAAAATGGTCTGATGATGATCGTGGTAAGAAGCGTCGGATAAATATGGATCTTAACCTTTAAATTTCCCATTTAGATGTAGAATTTCAGCTAACCAGGTACTATCTTCTAAACTCTTATTCTACTGTTTAAGACATTGGGGACAATGTCTCATTTAGGTTTGGGGGTGGGGAATAGTTTATTAGTATCTTGTTTGTATTTTGTTTTTATTTTTAGTCCAAAATTTTTCGAAAAATACAAAAAAATTGAAAAATTTTACAAAAAAAAATCAAAAATATATATATGTGTTTTTGTGTTAATTAATCGGGTGAAATTGGTAAGAGATAGCTATGTAAGGAGTTTCCACTCCTGAGACGTATCTCAAACCTCTTTCGGAACAAGTTAATTTTTATTTATTTCCTTTTAAATTATTTAATTTGTGAATTCTCCATAATACTGACTAAAATGGATCTTCATATGCTCAGTTGACAGGTATTATCAACGTGCATGGTAACATATGGACATGAGCTGTAATTGAAAAGTTTGTAATATTCAGTGCTCTAATTTAATTGGAGGAAGCATCTCAAAAAGCGATGCAAAAAAAAAAAAGTCTGAGATGTGAGTTATTAAGTCTGTGAGGGTGTGTTAACACCTAGTGCCCTAAAGCCAACTGGTTTGGGACTCACTGGCCCAAAGCTCGCTACATGGATCAATGATGTTGCAAAAATATATATATCTGAAGTATGAGTAATTAAGTCCGTATGGGTGTCTTAACACCTGGTGCCCTAAAGCCAACTGGTTGGGAGTCACTGGCCTAAAGCTCGCTACATAGACATAAGATATTATATATATAAAAAAATCAAAATCAAAGAAAAAAAATCAGAAAAATTATTCTATTGCTGCAAAAAGGTGTGAATTCTGATAAAACTTTAGGACAAAAATATTACTCTCTTATCAACTGCACTTGTGACTGTTGTGGCAAAAATGAGTTAATTATATTTTGTTGGTTATGTATATGGATAATGGTAAATATAATCGGAGAATTTACTTATTCAGTAATTTAGAAAGAAAGAAAACAACTAGTGACTTGGAGTAGAAGTTTCACCTGATTAGTCACTAACTTCTTTATTCTCTTTTCTCTTGTCTTTTTGTTTTTGTGTGCATTAGTTTTACTATCTTTTTACTTTTGTAAAATGTTTGTGGGTATCATTGCTGTAAACCCTCACGAGAATACAACTCGTCCACTAGAGACACATAGGGGTTAAAAGGCTTGTTGCAAATGCTAAATGCAACCGTGATCCCTACGAAAATGGCTTAGCTTAATTTTATTTTTATGATTTTATGTTTTGCTCGAGGACTAGCAAAATGTTAGGTTTGGGGGTGTGATGAGTGGTAAATGTATCACTATTTCCCACTCATTTGACCTAATATTTTGTATAGTTTCTTGAGTTTTGTGAATATTTTAATGTGTTTTATGTTATTTTTTAGATAAATAAATTTTCAGGACATTCTGGAGGTGATTTGGAGCAAAAACAGTGAAAAACGGACAAAAGGGCAAAATCTCATTTGGCGCGTCGTGACCCGCTGCCTAACGTGCGCCGCTCCATGCTAACATGCACCGGGGACACATGTCAGAATCTGAGAAGTTTGACTTTGCTAACATGTGCCGGGACACGTGTCAATATCACAACCGATCTACTAACGTACGCCATCGCCACGTGTGACCCCACGTGTCAGCCACGTCATCGACATGTCAGGAGAAGACCAGTCAACTTTGCCATGTCACCGCCACATCATCATCAACCAATCAAAAGCACGCCACGTGTCACAATCCTATGGTGCCGACAATCGCTATCGCCACATGTCGCCAATTCATTGCCATGTCATCGCCACATCAATGCCACGTCAGCTCAATTATGAATTAATCATCCAAAATGACACTTCATCCGATAAGAATCTCGGTGGACCAATCAGAGCGTGACACGTGTCCGCGTCGCGACGCAAGAAACAACTTACGCGTCGCGACGCGGAGACCTTATTGACGCCTATAAATTCAGCTCGAAATTTCAGTTTCAGATGTACCTTCCTCTCTGTAATTCTCTGAATAAATAAGGAGTTTGTATCTAGTTTTCTTTTAATTACAGTTTTATAATTAATTTTTATTTACTTTCTGTAATAGTAATTTACTTTCTTTACTTTTTCAGTTTTTACTATTCAGCTATGAGGAGGTAACTTCCCCATGCTATGGTGAAAGGTATAAGTTTTATTAATGCTATTTAGATTAATCTCCCTTAATTATAATATATTAACTACTTAAAATTTGACTTAACAAGGATACCGCTATATTGGTCGGTTGGTAATCAATTATAAACTGGTTTTAATTTGACTAAGCAAGGATACCGCCTGGTTGGTCGGTTGGTAATTTACCGCCTATATTGCTGGTTTTATGACAAATATTGATACCGCTTTATGGCAGGTCGGACTTAATTTGACTTTTATCAAGTTACCGCCTATATGTCTGGTTGGTAATATTATCACAAACTTAATATATTATATTAAGGGAGATATCTAAAATAGTAGTGGTAAAAGTAGATCCTGTAACCCTAGCATTTTATATTATTGTAATTTTACTTTTCAGTATTTACTTTACCGCATTTACTTTTCAGCATTTTACTTTATGTCTTTTATTTTTAAGTTTTTACTTGCCCTAGTTATGTGTCGTAACTAAGTTAGTTATCTGGGGTTGTGATGAATTTTAATATCAGCGGTTTATAAGGGGTTATTTTATAGTTTGGGTAATTTAAGGGTTTACTTATTAAGTCTTAAGCTTAATGCGTCTTGTTAACTGGCCACTAATAAGATTCATCTGGTAAATCTAAAATAAACTTGACAAAGGAATTTTAGGTTCCACCCTTAGACTTATTAGCCTACGATCTTCCTTGAGGATAGATAACCATTTAATAGATTTCCTTACAGGATAGACATATACCTGTCGGGCGGGGGTAACCACAATTGGAACTTAATCTTAATGAACCCAGGTAATTTGGTTGACATAGACATATTGTTCAATTGGGTTATACTGGGTATTTGCATCTGACCATCGACAGAGGCTTTTGCATAATTTCGTGTTCCAGGTTAGTAAACCGATTATTACACATACATGAAATAACCACTTCATCTTTTAAAAGATATTGGAAAGATTCACAACCCTGGATAGTTTCTTAATATTGAATTTTATTTAATTTAATTTTAAGCAATTTTATTTACTTGTTTTTAAGTTTAAAATCATCACCATTTCAATTCAATCAATCAATCTTTTAGATACTAGTAATCATTTGACCTCATAAAATTAATAGATTATGTATTAAGTCATCGTGGGATCGATACTTTTTATACTACTTGAACGATACATACGTTTGTGTTATACGTGTGTGATTACGCCGGTCATTGCACAAACAATTTACACATTTTATGATTGATTCATAAAGAAAGCTCAATCAAGTTCAAAACTTGATCGTAGTAAGCTATGAACAATCTTAGATCTATTGTTTAATGCTAATTTCTGAAATCGATATCAAATATCGCTCTCATTATAAGTTATAGGATAATTTTCTTCGATAAGAAAACAATAGAACTATTAAGTATCAAATACTACGCTAATGATTCTGACATATTATTGGACTTATATGGAAGCTTTCTAAGGGTCTTTTCATCTTATTAATTACGTAGTTCCATTTATAGTTTATCACTCTCACATTTGACTTCAATAAGTCAAGTATTTTCTTCAATTGTTAACATCTGATGTTACACACGAAGAAATGAAATAATTTTATTACTCGGGATCGTAGAAAATATATTATATCAAATAGAATACAATATTCTATTAAATAGAATAAATGATAAACTTTTACTTGTACCTCCAAGGAGCAAGTACTTTCAATTATATAACCATTATACAAAAGAAATATTCAAATCTCAAACCTTTTAAGATTCGAATTTTCTACTTATACATATCATATACGTAACTGTAGAAACAAATAGAACATTAATTAAAAAGATTAATTAGTGTTACTAGAGTATAACCCCAAGAGTATTGAAAACTAATTCGGTAACACTCAATATCAAACAAATCAGATCATATAAGATTCGATTTCTCCCACTGGTCAATTCCATCAAGATGGAATCGTAGAAGAATAATATTGAGTAAGAATCACATTCATTAAATAACTTTAAAACTAATTACCATAAATTCATATGTTTGATCATATCAAACATCTTTGATCAGTTCAAAGACTTACGATGAATGTTAAAATTATAGTTTTCAACACTTCAAATAGAATATCTTTGAACCATTCAAAATATTCTATATGTGTTTCATTAGAAACATATTGAAAGTTCTCGAATCATTCAAGACGTTCAATATGGATTTTTTTTAGAAACACCCAACTAAGTCATGAAAACTCATTAACTAAGTTACGAAGTAAATAAAACTATTCAAGGCAATTTATAATTCTTTAAACTACATACATCCAATGTATTAGTTTATTAAATCTGTGGTCCAATGACAATCATTGGTTAAATGAGATTTAATCACCTCATGAATACAATATTCATTAAATGGATAAGGATATATGGTGTGATCTTGTATATGACCATCATTTACCATACGAAATAAGCATATAATATTTATGTGATAAAATCTCATAAAACACTGTTCTAAGTTATTTAGTCAACCAAATATTTTTCTTAATATTTTTCTTCTTATCAAAGACACTACTAGTCATTTTAAAATATGTAACAATTCTTTATAAAAAACAAGTAACTATCCAATAGTCACAAATTCTGATATCAAATATCAAAAACAATCATTAAACACTATTTTAAATAACTAGACGAGGGATCTGCTATCCAATACCTACAGTTTTCGTATTGTGAGAATCTTATACACAACTATACACATCTCCTTTATTTAGCTTTATAATTTGCCTTCAATTATTCACAACATTTGCAAATAATTGATTAGCAATTTATTTAGGCATATTACCTCTAAAGGTAAATAAAGCCAAGAAACGTCATTATCAGATAAACAAATACCTAATGGAGTTTTCTTAATGCCAGTTAAGAATCTTGAGACATGAACTAATTCACGTCAATTCTTACCTCACAAGAAAATATTTTCTCTAGACAATTATATCCTAAAACAGATATCTATTTAGATTACCTATCGTGACTTAGCAATTAAGTCACTAACCATCTTGATTTTCAAGAAAATCGGAACAACAGTTCCCGATGTTTTAACTATTCTAACAATATCCAAGTCTACTTACATTCTAGAACCTATTCTAGAAATTCGCAACCATAAGTGTGTTCGACAATTATGACCTATTGCATCACTATTTGTAAAAGACATTGTGTTTTTGTATAAATTAACTATGTGACAAAAGAAATTGCTATTTTATCATTTTGTAATTGGATTACTTGGATATATAAATGATAAAAGTCCTTATGATTAGTTCCGGATTAATAAGATATGAGACAATATTAATCCACGAACGGTTTAATAATTAAATATCTCTAGTCGTAGTATTATCGAGACTGGACATCGATAATGCAGAATAGACTAGTATTACACTTGTGCGCGTTATGGAAGCTTAATGGCATAGTTCTCATATATTTAAGTATATGATACTTATACAAGTGTGATAGGAGGTTCTGTTAGCCGTTGGACCGGGAACATCTTTGCTCTGGATAGACCCCTCAGAATCCCATTGGTAGTATGACTATGTGTCTATGTGAATCCGAATCAGGGTAGGTGTATGTGGTCTTAACCTGAGACTTGCATCGCTAATACTTGCGACAATCAGTACGCTTTGGTTTTGGTCATTCGGGGCTTTAACAGGTTCTGTGTACGCCTCTTCTGGGTTTATTGAGAATCATAGTGTATTGGGTGTGATGTCAAGATGGAAGTATCACTTCAGTCATATGGAGACGATGATCACACAGAAATACAGAACTAGTACTCTTAAATACTGCAGCTATCGGGATAGTATGATTATGTCATGATTATCTGATTATAGAGACTAGTTGCTAGTGATCCGATATATGTTTTGTACGGGGCAGACACAATTCCAGCCCCAGGCTTAGCATGTGACATTCGATACTGGATCGTAATACGCAATACATAGTATATTATGCCTGATACACATTATATATTCTTAGTTGAATATTTCTGGAGAATTGGGCAGGCACGGTGCTTTGCTAGAAGCCAACCACGTCTTGTAAATCGGTAAGAATGGTACGGGGTACGCACGGTTCGGATAGTCCGATGACTATATTTACTGCCAACATATCCAGGGATCTCTTAGGTCGCTTCCCAAAGATTCACCGATGACATTTGACTCGAATATAATTAATCTGGGATTGATTATGAGAGAGAAAATTAATCTGTGATTAATTACGGCAAGAATTATCTGGGATAAAATTCGAATAGAAGAGAGAAAGCGATTAATTTGGAATTAATTGATTGAATAATATATTGGATATATTAATTGATATCAGATTTCAATGCAGTATTAAAATTGGATTTTAATTCGGGCGAACGAATTAATTTGGAATTAATTTGTGAGTGACTTTTGTAATAATTTTGCTAGGCATTATTATAAATTAAATTGGATTTAATTGCATCGCAATGGAAAATTCATTTAATCAGATTAAACGAATCCGAGCCCAAAGTGTGTTGAGCAAGCTAACTTGAATTTTGAATTTAAGTGGCGGGACCCACTAACTTACATCAATTGTCAACTAGTTGATGGAAGTAGATGGGAGCATTTAATGCTTTATTTCTTCCAACACATTTTGTTTTGCCTTTTGGAGAAGCATATACACATTT
Source organism: Zanthoxylum bungeanum (assembly GCA_019454045.1). Taxonomy (NCBI): domain Eukaryota; kingdom Viridiplantae; phylum Streptophyta; class Magnoliopsida; order Sapindales; family Rutaceae; genus Zanthoxylum; species Zanthoxylum bungeanum. The sequence continues at coordinate 9,282 of SKCR01015554.1, forward strand.
TTATTTTTGAAAGTCAACTTGTGTATTAGTTTTGGAATCTAAATATTATCAAAACATCTCTTTCTCTTTCTCATTTGCCGTAAGCATCTTCTTCTCCTCTCCATTGATTTTGCTTCAAAGTCTTCATAGCTAGCACTTAAAGAGTCTTGTGAGGTGATAGGGAAAACTAACATTGGGTTGGAAACATTCAACAAAGCTTGGAGCTTTATCAACATACAAATATTTTTTAAATCACAGATCCGTTCAATGTAAGTTTTTTTTATGAAAACTCACTTGATCATTCAGACACAATATCATGATTTAGAGGCCGTGGTCATGTTTAGGACACTAACAATGGTATCATGAGCCATATCTAAGCATGATTTGTATTTAGGGTTTATAGATTTTATTTGGGGATTTTGTGCTTGGAGTATGTATTTTTCCAAATTGGTTGTTTGGTTGTGCTTTGATGATGATGAATTGGATTTTTGCATCATAGGATTTGAGAAAATTGATTAGATTATTTTTTCCCCAAATTCCTAAGCTTGGCTGAATATAAACCCTTGTATTCTCATGGTGATTTTTTGATAATTAGACCATTGGATGAGTTTATGGCATGAAATGAAAATTAATTGTTGGTTTAATTGGATTGAAATCAAAATTGGATATTATTTATGCCCATTGCCGTGAACTATAACATGTTGGAATGGATTGATTTTGCTTCAATTTGTGTTGGACATGAATTGAAATATTAGCATGATTAATTTGATTAATTAATATTTTGGAAATATTAGATTAATAATTTAATTGTGTTAATTACACTTTAATTAAAATCAATGTGATATTTGGAATATTATGTTAATATAAATTAGTCTTTAAAATTGGATTGGGCTAATTTGTTATATTTGGGATAATGGGCTTGGTTGGGCCAAGTTTGGTTTTGGATAATTGGGCCTAAAACCATTTCCATAAAAGTTCAAATATGACTTTTGGGCCTTTAGTAATTTAATTGGGCCTAAATTAATATTTGGCAAAAGGATGATTCCTTATTGGGCCTTGGCTATTGGATTGGATCCATATTGGCCAAAGCTCATGACTAAAGAATTAATTGAAAGCCCATTGGACTTTAATTAAATAGGCATTGGATGCTAATTGAGCCTTTGAGACCCATTAAGATTGTATTTGGAATCCAAGTCTTTAAGGCACATAAATAAGTGTAATTATTTAATTTGGAATTAAATTCGAATTAGTATTGGATACAAATTAAATTGGATTTAAAATTATAGTTCAATATAATTCAAGAATACGTACTTTGAGTATTTATTCTTAAACGAGTTGGACTCGCGCAAATCAAATCGTTGTATGAATATTGGATGGTCATTAATTCAAAGATTAATTAATTGGATTAGATTGATTGAACAACATGCTTTGTGTGAATACTTGGATGTATTTGTATAAATAATGTATATCAGATGGATATTAGTCGGGTGGGGCAATTTTGCAAATTGTTGTAATAAATTTGGAATTTATTAAATTGGACCTGCGTGTCCAGCCTATCATCTCTTTACTCTTTATATTTCTCTTCTCACCAATTCCCCTAAATGTAAATGAGGTTTCTTTAATGTATTATGTAATTGGGTAGAAGTATGTATAGTGCTAGCAGGAGAGAGGAAATTGAGAGATTTGTTCTAGGAACAAATTGTGTTATATATCAATATGCATATCATTATTAATTTATTCGCGCCTTATTATGCTTTTAGAATGCATGTTTAAGGGTGTATGATGAGACCTAATCAAAGATAATAAATTGGATGTCAATTTACGGAAAAACACACACTTTAATATTAAGCGTTTTCCTTCCATTGAGTGGTTCTTTCTCAAGATCTAAGATTGGCTTTGATTTGTTGGCCAAAGTCAAGATCATTATCCATCGCGGATGTGTTTGAACCATAAAGGCTTTGTTATATATCGCATGTCTTGGGCAAGTGTGACTTCTTGGCCAAAGTCAAGGTCACTTCTTGTTCATCGACGTGGATTACGAAGCTTTCCCACTGTCAATAGGTCGCGCTTAACTGGAATCATTAAGCTTGTTGAGCCAAAGCCAAGGCTTAGTTGATTCATAGGAAAAGGTTAAGAAATATATATTGGATAAATATCTTGGACTTAGAGGTCCACCTAGCGGATCTAGGAATTGGATGAGATCCAATTGATCTTAGAGATCTACCTAGTTAAGTTTCATACAGCTTGTTGGCCAAAGTCAAGGTTGTGTGTTATTTAACGGGATCCTAGCCCATTAGGAAACTAGGTTTCCCGAGTACTCAACAGAGGGTTAGAGGCTCGCCGAAAAATATTGGGAGGCCAATATTAGATTTGTAATTTCGTTTAATACTTGCCAAATACGCACTTTTAAATTATTTTCAACAATATATATTTATATTAGTTGGACTAATATTTTATTATTTTTATTGAACAATTGGACTGTACTCTTATAACTTCATTTGTAGTTGATTATATAGTTGGACTATAGTAATCATTACATTTGACTGTACCTGATATCGTTGATTGGATAGTTGAACTATTGCAATCAATATGACTGGAAAGATTAGCGTTAGAGACATCGTCATGGGCGATAATGTCTTTAACGACGTGAATTTTCCAGATTGGGAGATGAATGTCAGGATTATCCTGGGAGTCGAGAAGTTACTCTATGTTATAGACAGACCTCTCGGGCCTAAGCCCGGACATGAGCGGGTAGTTGATCATGAGCTTTGGAAGACTCATAGTGATGACAACGCAACTGCTCAATCCGTCATGCTTGCCGCAATAACCCCTCAATTTTGTCGTCAAAACAAGGGATTGGATCCCTACAACATGATGTTGAAATTGAAGGACCTTCATAGATCTAATCTTAGATCTCAGAAGTATGAATTGCAAAAGAAGCTATTTCGCTCACGTATGTCAGAGGGTACATCTGTAGAGCACTATGTGTCAAATGATTGCTAACATCGAATATCTAGGTCAGCTGGGCATAACCTTCGAGGCTGAGACTTCCATAGATTTGATCTTACAGTCTCTACCCTACTGCTGGGGCGGGTTCATCATGAACTATATTATGATGAACCAAGAGAAAACTCTTGAAGAGTTGATGTCGATGTTGTAAGAGGCAGAGCCAGAGCTTCTGAAGGGTAAGAAGCGTGAGGCGCATCTTACTTCGACATCTCAGAAGGCCAAGGCTTGGCCGAAGGCTTCTAGAGGTGTGAAGAAGAATAAAAAAAGAAAGGGCAAGGCCAAATCGTCAAAGTCTTCTGGGAAGGCAAATGACATATCCCAAGATGTCTGCCTACATTGTGGCAAACAGGGTTACTGGAAGCGTGACTGCCGTGAGTACAAGGCACACATGAAGGAAGTGAAGGTGGGCAAGGCTCCGACTTCATGTATGTTTGTTATTGAAATAAACATGTCTACTTCTAGTTTTAAAAATTGGATTTTTGATTTTGGATGTGGTACTCATATATGTACTGATGTGCATGATCTACAGATTAGCAGGAGACTGGCTTCAAGCGAGATTGACCTACGAGTTGGAAACATGATGAGAGTCGATGTTTTAGCAGTAGGGACCTATGTTTTGGAACTACCATCGGGGCATGTACTTTCATTATCAGACTGTTATTATGTACCTAGTTTGACTAGAAACATTATCTCTGTATCTTGTTTGACCCAATGCGGGCATACCTTTGTATTCTGGAACACTGGGTGTTTTGTTTATAAAGATGATTTTGAGATATGTACAGTTGATGCTAATAATGGTCTTTATATTTTGAATATAAATGAATCTCAAACATATAACATGACAAACAAAAGGCTCAAATTGAGTAAAACAGATGAAACTTATCTGTGGCATTGTCATCTGGGACATATTAACAAGACTCGTATGTCCACACTTTCGAAGAGTGGATACTTGGATTGATTTCATCCTAATTTATATGACTTCTGTGAATCTTGTTTATTAGGCAAAATGCCTAAAATGCCTTCATAGTGACGTATATGGGCCCATGTCTAGCCAGGCTAGAGGTGGATATGAATACTTCGTAACCTTTATGGATGATGCATCATGTTACGGTTATGTGTATCTTATGAGACACAAGTCAGAAACTTTTGAGAAATTCAAAGAGTTTCGACAAGAAGTAGAAAAACAGACCGGCAAAAGTATTAAAACATTGTGGTCGGACCGTGGTGGAGAATACTTAAGCAATGACTTTCTCGATTACTTGGAAGAATATGGTATTCTTTCACAATGGACTCCTCCCTGAACACCTCAATTGAATGTTGTGTCTGAACGGAGAAACCGAACTTTGTTAGACATGGTAAGGTCAATGATGAGTCGCACTGAGCTACCAATTTCCTTATGGGGATTCACATTGAACAGTGCAATACTTATTTCGAATAAGGTTCCAACAAAGTCTGTTGGACACACTCCATATGAAATATGGACAGGAAAGAAACAAGGTTTCTCATTCCTGAAGATTTGGGGATGCTGGGCATATGTTAAACGTTTGGATGGTACCAAACTAGAACCCAAATCAGATAAGTGCTTATTTGTAGGTTATCCTAGGGAAACCAAAAGATATTACTTCTACAACCTAAAAGAAAACAAGGTATTTGTTGCTCTCCATGCGGTTTTCCTGGAAAAAGAATTCCTAAATGCAGTGGTAAGTGGGAGGAAAATAGAACACGATGAAAATAAGAGTGATACTATTCCTGGCACCGACTCCATCATGGAACATGAACAGTTCATCAGGGATGAGACTGTACCATAATATTCTAATACACAAGAACCGCGTATGTCGGAGAGAGTCAGAAAATAACCTGAGAGGTATGGGTTTCTGATCTCACCTCAAGTGGATATTAATCTTATTGAGGAAGACGAGCCAGCTACGTATGAGGAAGTGATACAAGGTATCGACTCCACTTTATGGCAAGAGGCCATGAATTCCGAAATGGATTCCATGTATACCAACCAAGTTTGGACACTGGTTGATGCACCAGAAGGCGTTAAGCCGATTGGTTGTAAATGGGTCTCCAAGAAGAAGATGGACACAAATGGAAATATACAAACGTTCAAAGCTAGGCTTGTAGCGAAAGGGTTTCATCAACGACATGGTGTTGATTATGACGAAACTTTTTTACCTGTTGCCATGATTAAATCCATTCGGATAATGCTTGCTATTGCTGCATATTTCGATTTTGAAATATGGCAGATGGACCTCAAAACCGCTTTCCTTAATGGAAACATTTTGGATGATATTTATATGCAACAGCCTGACGGTTTTGTCATTCCAAAACATGCAAACAAGGTTTGCAAGTTAAATCGATCCATTTATGGATTGAAGCAAGCATCACCTTCTTGGAACCAACGTTTTGATGATATCATAAAAGAATATGGTTTCATTCATAATGAAGATGATTCTTGTGTATATAAGAAGGTTAGTGGGAGTGCACTGACATTCATTGTCCTTTATGTTGATGATGTATTTCTTATTGGCAATGACATTCCCAAGCTATAATCGGTGAAAGCTTGGCTTTCATTAAAATTCTCCATGAAGGATCTGGGAGAAGCAGCCTTTATTTTGGGAATAAGGATCTACCGGGATAGATCTAGAAAGCTGCTTGGACTCTCCCAGAGCTCGTACATTGACAAAGTATTGAAGATATTCAACATGGATCAGTCTTAGTGGGGGCTGCTTCCAGTGTCACATGACGTCTCTCTATCTAAGGACATGTGTCCTAAAACTCAAGATGAGAGAGATAACATGAGTCGGATACCGTTCGCTTCTACATTCGGATCGATCATGTATGCCATGATATGTACACGACCTGATGTCTCATATGCTTTGAGCATGTGCAGTCGCTATCAGGCCGATCTAGGTGATGGTCACTGGATTGCTGTTAAGAACATCCTTAAGCATCTTAGATGAAATAAGGATGCTTTCTTAGTCTATGGAGATGGAGAACTAGAGGTGAATGGGTTCATCGATGCAAGTTTCCAAACCGATAAAGATGACTCTAAGTCGCAAGCAGGGTACATATTTTGTTTGAACAATGGAGCAGTGAGCTGGAAATCTTCCAAGCAAGAGACTGTTGAGCGGAATATATTGCTGCAGCTGAGTCAGTAAAAGAAGCAGTTTGGATCCGTAAATTCCTAATTGGATTAGGAGTAGTTCTGTTAGCAGGCTAAGGAACCGCGGTCTCATCAAAGATCCAAGCATGTACTTTAACGGTTTCATCTGATTCGTGAGATCATACATCGTGGCGATGTGAAGATCGAAAAGGTCACTTCAGATGAAAACATTACAGATCCACTGACGAAAGCTATTTCTCAGCAAAATTTTGAGCGACATGTACATAGTTCATGTGTTAGATACTTGAGTGATTGGCTATGAGCTAAGTGAGAGATTATTGGACAATTATGATCCATAACATCACTATTTGTAAAAGAAATTGTGTTTTTGTACAAATTAACTATGTGACAAAGGAAATTACTATTTTATCATTTTGTAATTGGATTACTTGGATATATAAATGATAAAAGTCCTTATGATTAGTTCTGGATTAATAAGATATGAGACAATATTAATCCATGAACGGTTTAATCATTAAATATCCCTAGTGGTAGTATTATCGAGACTGGACATCGATAATGCGGAATAGACTAGTATTACACGTGTGCACGTTATGGAAGCTTAACAACATAATTCCCATATATTTAAGTATTGGATACTTATGCAAGTGTGATAGGAGGTTCTGTTAGCCGTTGGACCGGGAACAACTTCACTCTAGATAGACCCCTCAGAATCTCATTGGTAGTATGACTTTGTGTCTATGGGAATCCGAATCAAGGTAGGTGTATATGGTCTTAAGCTGAGACTTGAATCGCTAATACTTGCGACAATCAGTACGCTTTGGTTTTGGTCGTCTGGGGCTTTAACAGGTTCTGTTTACGCCTCTTCTGGGTTTATTGAGAATCGTAGTGTATTGGGTGTGATGTCAAGATGGAAGTATCACTTCAGTCATATGGAGATGATGATCACGCAGGGATACAGAACTAGTACTCTTAAATGCTGCAGCTATCGGGATAGTATGACTAGGTCATGATTATCCGATTACAGAGACTAGTTGCTAGTGATCCGATATATTCTTCGTACGGGACAGACACAATTCCAGCCCAAGGCCTAGCATATGACATCTGATACTGGATCGTAATAAGCAATACATAGTATACTATGCCTAATACATATTATATATTCTTAGATGAATATTTCCGGAGAATTGGGTAGGCACAGTGCTTTGCTAGAAGCCAACCATGTCTTGTAAATCGGTAAGAACGTGGTACGGGGTACGCATGTGTTTGGATAGTGCGATGACCGTATTTACTACAAAATGTTGGACAATTATGACCCATAGCATCACTATTTGTACAGAACATGGTGTTGTTGTACAAATTAACTATGTGACAAAGGAAATTGCGCTTTTATCATTTGTAATTGGATTATTGGGATATATAAATGATAAAAGTCCATATGATTAGTAATAGATTAATAAGATATGAGACAGTATTAATCCATGTAAGGTTTAATCATTAAATATCTCTAGTCGTAGTATTATCGAGACTGGACATCGATAATGCGGAATAAGCTAGAATTACACTTGTGCGTGTTATGTAAGTGTTACGGCCTAGTTCTCATATATTTGGGTATTGGATACTCATGCAAGTGTAATAGGAGGTTCTGTTTACCGATGGTATGGAAACAGATTCGCTCTGGATAGACCCCTCAGAATCCTATTGGTAGTATGACCATGTGTCTATGGGAATCCGAATCAGGGTAGGTGTATTTTGATGAGTTTCAATCAAGTCCCAAGAATCATCAATCATGCATAAAAACGAGTTGAATACAACCAAGGAGTAAGGCGGAATACATACTCACATTGATGGGTTTGATGCTAGGAAGAACAAGTTGCGTTTTCTGCCTCCCTCCAAGCTCGGCAGTGGCTTCCTCATGCAGTGTACTGCTCGGTTTTGCTCCTATTTGAACCTCAAAAATTCGGCCATGGATGAACACCATTGAAGCTCCAAGCTTCAAGCTTTCCAAGCTCACAAATTCGTTTCCCTATCACCATAATATAACCCATGTGTGTGCTAGCACTCATGTTTTGCAATAAAACACTCTCACTTGCTTCTCTTTCAATTCGGCAGTGACCAAAAATGAGAAGAAGATGAAAATGGCTCTAAGCCGTGAATGAGAGGGAGAAGAAAAGAGAGGGAGAGGAAGAGATGCGTAAAAGGAGAGAGAGAAAAGTAAAAGTAAAATAAAATGTAATAGGTTTTAATAATTTCTAAAATTAATAAAACCATTTACCATTTCTTTTTACTTTTCCTTAAATGCTAAAATCAAAAAGCAAAAAGCAAAAGTTGCTTTTTCAACTTCTACATCAATCACTCAAATCAAGTGACAACATGTCACATCACTCAAAGTGACATTTGATTTGACGATTGATGCGACTAGCGATATGACGCACGATTTGACTTGCGTGCCGCACTCGAATTCGAAATGCGAATGCGCTCGCAAATAATCCCGGGCTCGGGTTCGCTAATTCCAAATTAACGAATTTTCCGTCGCGTCGTAATTAAATGATTACGCCTAGCGAAATCACTATTTACGTCGCTAACGAATTAATTCTTAATTAATTCGTTCGCCCGAATTAAAATCTAATTTTAATTCCGCGTCGAAATCCAATTTCTTATAATATATCGAACATATTATTTTATCGATTAATTCCAAATTAATCGTTCTCTCTCTTTAATTAATATTTTATCCCAGATAAAATATCTCCGCAATTAATCCCAGATTAATATTCTCTCTCTTCTAATTAATCCTAGATTAATTAAGTGCGAGTTATACATCATCGGTGAATCTTCAGGAAGCGACCCATGAGATCTCCGGATATGTTGGTAGTAAATACGGTCGTCGGATTATCCGAACACGTAAGTACCTCGTACTATGTTTATACCGATTTACAAGACAAGGTTGGCTTCTAGCAAAGCGTCATGCCTACCCAATTCTCCAGAAATATTCTTACAGGAATATATAGATCTGTATCAAGCATAGTATACCGTAGTATTGTGTATATCGGCCCAGTATCGGATAGTCACGTGCTAGGGCTGGGGCTGGATAAGTGTCTACCCCGTCCGAAGCACATGTCGGATGTCTGGTAACTAGTCTCTATAATCGGATATGCATGACCTAGTCATAACATCCCGATGGTTGCGCAACACTTAAGAGCACTAATACCATATCCTGCGTGACATCATCTCCAATATGACTGAAGTGATACTTCCGTCTTGACATCACACCCAATACACTACGACTCTCTGATAAACCCAGAAGTGGTGTACGCAGAACCTGTTAAAGCCCTGTACCACCAAGACCAAAGTCTATCGATTATCGTAAGTATTAGCGATGTAAGTCTCAAGTTAAGATTTTACACACCTACCTTGATTTCGGCCTCCCATAGACACATAGTCATAATACCAATGGGATTCCGAGGGGTCTATCCAGAGCGAAGCTGTTTCCCGTACCATTGGTGAAACACGACCTCCTATCGCACTTGCATAAGTATCCAATACTTATATATATGAGAACTATGCCGTTGTGCCCTCACAACGCGCACAAGTGCAATACTAGCCTATTCCGCATTATCGATGTCATGTCTCGATAATACTCCGGCTAGGGATATTTAATGATTAATACTTCAGGGATTGATACTGTCTCATATCATTCTCAATCCAGGAACTAATCATATGGACCTCTCTTCATTTATACATTTATGGTGATCTAATCACAAATGATGAGAGTGCAATTTCCTTGTCACATAGTTAATTTGTACAACAACACCGTGATCTGTACAAATAGTGACGCTATGGGTCATTTTGTCCAACAATCTCCCACTTGGCACATAGCCAGTCACTCGAGTGTCTAACACCCGAACTATGTACGGTTCGCTCAAATTGCTGAGGAAAGGTTTTCGTCAGCGGATTTGTTTGATAATCGTCTGACGCGATTTATACGAACGAATCCGATGATATAGAAGTATATATCTGGATCGTCGACGAGACCTTTAATTCCTTAGCCTGTGCTGACGCCTAGCTCAGCTGCTAAAAGAACTATATCTAATCTAATTAGATTTATTTTCGATCCAAATGGCTTCTATTGCTGCCTCAGCTGCAGCAATAATCCGCATTTGTTGTTTATTCGGCAACAGTTATCTTGCTCGGAATATTTCCAGCTCACTGTCCCGTTATTCAAACTTTATAGTACCGTAGTATTTAATTGTTTGGAAACTTGCAGCGGTGATCCCAGTCACTTAAAGTTGTCCTTCTCCATAGTTTAAGACAACATCTTTAGTTCTATCAGATACTAACAGATGTTCTTAATCTTCAATCCAGTGACTATCACTTGGATTGACCCGATTGTGACTCCATATGCTCGAAGCGTATGAGACACCAATACTAGTACATTTTAAATGTACAATTTCCAGAGTGTTAACAACTCCAAATCTATCCCTGTAGATCTTTATTCCTTGAATAAAGGTTGTTACTACCCCCAGAATTCTACGGAGAATTTCTATGAAAGCCAAGCTTTCACCGATTGTTTTATGGGAATTTAATTATCAGTGCTCTCCCACTAACCTCCTTATATACACAAGAATCATTTCGTTTTGAATTAAATCATACTCCATTATGATTACATCAAAACGATAATTCCTAGAACCTATGCTTGCTTCAATTCAAACATGGATCGAATAACCTGCAAACCTTGTTTGTCGGTTATACAAAATCGTCAGGATGTTGTAAGCATCCTCCAAAGGTTTCCTTTTTAGGAAAGCGATTTTGATCTGCAACTGACACATTTCATAAATGAAATATGCAGTTATCAACAAGCATCTTCAAAATGGATTTACCATGGCAACAGGTAAAAGGTTGAATCGTTATAAACACAATGTTGATAACGATACCTTTCCGTCAAAAGCCCAGCTTTGTACGTTGGTATGTTGCCTTCCATGTATGTCTTCCTTGAAGACGTTTAATTTACCAATAGGCACAATGCCTTGTGGTACAACAACTAGTATCCAAAATAGTTGTTATACATGGAATCCATTCGGACTCATGGCACTTTGCCATAATAGGGAGTCGATACCTCGTATCACTTCCTCAAAACGTAGTCGGTGGATATACCTTCATAAGATTGACATCTTTATGAGGTTAGATCAGAAACCCAACCTAGGTTGTTTTCTGACTCTATCCGATCTACTCAGTTCTTGTGTATTCGAAGATTAATGGTACAGATTCATCATTGATGAACTATTTGTGTTCCATTACGGACCTTGTGCCTTGAACAGTATTACTCCGATTTTCATCGAGTATCATTGTCCTCCCACTGACCACTGCATATCGGTATTCCTCTCAGGAAAAACCGCATGGTGAGCAACAATTACATTGTTCTCATGTGAGATTTATAAGTACTATACTTAAGGTTTCCCTTAGGATAACCTATATTGGCACTTATCCAATTTGGGTCCTTAGTTTGGTATCATCCAAACGTTATGCCTGGCATACCCAAATTATCAGGAATGAGAAACCTCGTTTCTTCCCTGTTCATATCCTATATGACATCTGTCAAATAGATTTATATGGAACCTTATTCTAAATAAGTTATTGCACTGTTAAAACTTATCCGTTGAAGGAAATGGTAGCTCAGAGCGACTCATGATTAGCCTTATCATGTTTAACATGATTCGGTTAATCCGTTCGGACACACCGTCACTTTGACGTGTTCCGGGAGGAGTCCTCATCTTTCAAGTATATGAGAAAAAACTTATTGCTTAAGTATTTTCCATTACGGTCTTACCGTGACGGTATAATACTATAGCCGATCTGTTTGTCTATTTCGTGTCGAAACTCTAAAAGTTTCCGATTTGTGTTCTTCAAAAGAAACACATAACCATAACGTGATGCCACATCCGTTAAGGTCACCGAAATATTCATGTTCACATCTAGCCTAGCTAGATATGGGCCCACTTACTTCACCATGAATATGGCTAACAGATCGGTGGCCCTTTTACTATTACCAAGCAAATAGTATTTTAGGTACTTTACCTAATAAACTAGATTCGCAGACCTTATTTGAAAGTCAAATCAGTCCTAGTACCCACTCTTCAAAAGTGTGGATATACGAGTCTCGTTAAATTGTGTCCTAGACAACAATGCCACAAATAAGTCTCTATTGATCAAATCAATTTGAGCTATTTATTTGTCATTTTATATGTTTGAGATTTTATTTATATTCAAAATATAAATTCTGTTATTTACATCTAATGTATTTATCTCAGTATCATCTTTATATAATAAAACACTTAGTGTTCTATAATATAAAGGTTTTATCCGCAACGGATTAAACACTGATATAGAGATAATGTCTCTAGTCAAACTAGTTACATTATAACAGTTCCTAATTTAAGTATATACCCAAAGGGTAGTTCCTAAACTTAGGTATCTACGGTCGAAATAGCGACTTTCGTCCCGTTTCCGATTCGCAGAGAAATCTCGGCTTGAAGTCAGTATCCAGCTCATAGCGGATTCGGAACATCAATACATATATTTTATGTACCACACTAAGTATTTAAAATCCAATTTCAATACTAGTAGTGAACATAACTTTGACAAATATTTTTAAAGTTAGAGCCTCGCCCTTTCTTTAATTCCTTCGTGTCTTCCATATCCAAATGGTAGTCACTTTGGGATATGTCAATTATCTTTTCAATATTTCACAAACCTTTGGCCAAGCCTTGGGTTTCGGAATATCGAAAACGATATGCACCCCGTGCTACATGCCCAATTGCAAACTTTGACTTTATCTCCTCTAGAATAGTCAATTAATTTTCCAAGAATTATAAATTGCAATTTTAATACTTCTTAAATCTAAAATTAGATTTATGACAAGTATATTAAATTAAGCATTAAAGTCATCATCACATAAATCTTCCAAAGATTTTATGCTCTACTTATTTTGCTTAATTTTGGGCTTAAGGTATAATAAGTTATTTTATCAAATAGAGTAACCTATTATTTATTCCCAATTTGAAAATTAAATCATTTAAAATATTTTAATCCCAGATTATATTTTAAATGTCCAACTTTTCAATTTTATCTTGATTACAATAGTCCAACTATTTAATCAACGATTAGTGGTACTACATATATTATAATGATTATAATAGTCCAACTATATAATCAAATATAATCCAAATTAATTAACCTCAATTACATTGATTACTATAATCCATTATAAAATCAACTGTAAACTGAAATTAATTAATTCAAATATATTGATTAATATAATCCAATTATATATAATCAAGTATAATACAGTCCAACTGTTTATTAAAACAACAATTTAAATATTAGTCCAACTAACATTTAATCTAATGACGAAATAATTTAAATGAGCGCGTATGGCGAGTAATTGAACGAGTATTGCAAATTCAATTCTTACCTCCCACTATTTTTCGTCGAGCCTCTAACCCTCTGTCGAGTACTCGGAAACCGTGTTTCCTAGTGGGCTAGGATCCCGTTAAATATCACACAATCTTGACTTTGGCCAACAAATTGTATGATAATTAACTAGGTAGATCTCGAAGATCAATTGGATCTTATCCAACTCCTAGATCCAGTAGGTGGACATCCAAGTCCCAAACATATATCTTTATATGCCTATACATCGAATGTATACCTAACCTTTTTTCCTCTGAATCAACTAGGCCTTGGCTTTGGCACAACAAACCTAGTGATCCCAGTCAAGCGCGGACCCATTGACATGGAAGCTTCGTAATCAATGTCAATGGACAAGAAGTGGTCTTGACTTTGGCCAACAAACCACAACTTGGACACGACACCGATATGGAACAAAGCTTCGTGATTAAACACATCTTCGACGGACAAGGGCTTGACTTTGGCCAACAACCCCTGCCAATCTCGGATCTTGAGTAAAAATCTCAATGGAAGGAAAATAAACGCTTGATATTTAACGAGGGTTTTTCGCGTGCAAATTGGCTACCAATTTTAATTATCTTTGTTAAGGTCTCATCATCATACACCCTTAAACATGCATTCTAAACACATAATAAAGCGCATATGATAAAATAATAATGATATGCGGATGGATACTTTACATTGATCCTAGATCAAATCTCTCTTTTCTCTCTCCAAAGCTAGCACATGTATTTACTTCTACCCGTTACACTACACTTCTAAAGAAACCTCATTTACATGGAGGGGAATAGGTGAGAAGAGAATACAAAGAAATAGGAGATAAGGCTGGACACGCAGGTCCAATTTAATAAATCAAATTTATTACAACAATTTCTAAAATCGCCCCACCCGGCTAATATCCATCCGATATACATTATTCAAACATCACAACCATGTATTCATACAAGCATGTTATCAATCAATCTAATCCAATTAATTAATCTTGATAATTAGTGATCATCCAATGTTCAAACAAAGATTTGATTTTGTTCGAGTCAAACTCGTATTGCGAACACGTACTCAAAGTACGATTTCTCAATAAAATTAAATTACATGATTAAATCCAATTTAATACGTATTTAATTCTAATTCATTATTTAATTCCAAATTAAATATTACACTTTATAAAATAAACCTTTACGACTTAAATTCCAAATTTAATCGTTACGGGTCTCAAAGCCCGATTAATATCCAATATTAATTTAATTAAAGTCCAATGGGCTTTTAATTAATTTCTTGAGGCGTGGACTTTTGGTCAACTCGGGTCAAACCGCAAACCAAAGTCCAATCCGGGAGTTACCCCATAAGCCCATAAATTAATTTAGGCCCATTAGGCCCAATTAAACGTTAAAGGTTCATTAGTCGCATTTGGGCCTTTTGGAAGCGGTTTTGGGCCTAATTGGATCCAACCAATTTTGGCCTAAACCAACTTTGTACAACAAAGTCCAATAAACCCAATAACAACTTAAAAAGCCCAAATCCAATTTTAAGGCCAATAATTTAATCCAAAAATTCCAAATTTCCCAATTAAATTACCTAAAGTGTATAACATTATTAATTACCCAAATCAAAGTTTCCAAAACATCAAATTTGTCCAATTAATCATGCTTAACATCAATTAATCATGTCCAACATAATTAAATCAAAATCAAACCCAATTTCATGCTTCAAGTGTCTCGGCCAAAAGAGGGAAATTATGCCCAAATCAAATTCAATCCAATTGAACCAAATTAAACATAAATTCAACATCCCCAAATGATTTGCAAGTCATCCAATGAACAAAAAATCAAAAAACCAAGACAATTTTAGGGATCATATTTTCGGCCATCACAAGCAAATTGGGGAAAATTTTTCCAAACACTTTTTCATCAAATTGATCTAATCAATCATCAATTAAACAACATTCAAGCATTCTAAATCATCCAATTTCATTAAACATGCTCAAAATCAAGTTTACCCAAATTTGTCATGCCCAAAATTTAGGGAAAAGGATCCAACCAAATTTCATGAAATTGATTATGCACAACATCAATTCAACCTCATTCAAGCATACTATACTAAACAATTTAATCATTTGATGCTCAAATTGAGTTTACCCAAATTAAAGTTTTGGCCAACATTAAGCAAATTGGGGAAAATCAATCCAATTAATTTTTCAACAAATTGATTACATATAACTCTAATTTATTAATATACAAGCATTCTTAAACAAACAATTTGTTAAAATCATGCTTAATATAAAAAGCCCAAATTTTGCTCAAGAACCCTAATTTGTTTTATGCAACCAATAGCTCTGATACCATTGATGAGTTTCAATCAAGTCCCAAGAATCATCAATCATGCATAAAAACGAGTTGAATACAACCAAGGAGTAAGGCGGAATACATACTCACATTGATGGGTTTGATGCTAGGAAGAACAAGTTGCGTTTTCTGCCTCCCTCCAAGCTCGGCAGTGGCTTCCTCATGCAGTGGACTGCTCGGTTTTGCTCCTATTTGAACCTCAAAAATTCGGCCATGGATGAACACCATTGAAGCTCCAAGCTTCAAGCTTTCCAAGCTCACAAATTCGTTTCCCTATCACCATAATATAACCATGTGTGTGCTAGCACTCATGTTTTGCAACAAAACCTCTCACTTGCTTCTCTTTCAATTCGGCAGTGACCAAAATGAGAAAAGATGAAATGGCTCTAAGCCGTAAATGAGAGGGAGAAGAAAAGAGAGGGAGAGGAAAGATGCGTAAAGGAGAGAGAGAAAAGTAAAGTAAATAAAATGTAATAGGTTTTTTTTATAATTTCTAAAATTAATAAAACCATTTACCATTTCTTTTTACTTTTCCTTAAATGCTAAAATCAAAAAGCAAAAAGCAAAAGTTGCTTTTTTTTCAACTTCTACATCAATCACTCAAATCAAGTGACAACATGTCACATCACTCAAAGTGACATTTGATTTGACGATTGATGCGACTAGTGATATGACGCACGATTTGACTTGCGTGCCGCACTCGAATTCGAAATGCGAATGCGCTCGCAAATAATCCCGGGCTCGGGTTCGCTAATTCCAAATTAACGAATTTTCCGTCGCGTCGTAATTAAATGATTACGCCTAGCGAAATCACTATTTACGTCGCTAACGAATTAATTCTTAATTAATTCGTTCGCCCGAATTAAAATCTAATTTAATTCCGCGTCGAAATCCAATTTCTTATAATATATCGAATATATTATTTTATCGATTAATTCCAAATTAATCGTTCTCTCTCTTTAATTAATATTTTATCCCAGATAAAATATCTCCGCAATTAATCCCAGATTAATTTTCTCTCTCTTCTAATTAATCCTAGATTAATTAAGTGCGAGTTATACATCATCGGTGAATCTTCAGGAAGCGACCCATGAGATCTCCGGATATGTTGGCAGTAAATACGGTCGTCGGATTATCCGAACACGTAAGTACCTCGTACTACGTTTATACCGATTTACAAGACAAGGTTGGCTTCTAGCAAAGCGCCATGCCTACCCAATTCTCCAGAAATATTCTTACAGGAATATATAGATCTGTATCAAGCGTAGTATACCGTAGTATTGTGTATATCGGCCCAGTATCGGATAATCACGTGCTAGGGCTGGGGCTGGATAAGTGTCTACCCCGTCCGAAGCACATGTCGGATGTCTGGTAACTAGTCTCTATAATCGGATATGCATGACCTAGTCATAACATCCCGATGGTTGCGCAAAACTTAAGAGCACTAATACCATATCCTGCGTGACATCATCTCCAATATGACTGAAGTGATACTTCCGTCTTGACATCACACCCAATACACTACGACTCTCTGATAAACCCAGAAGTGGTGTACGCAGAACCGGTTAAAGCCCTGTACCACCAAGACCAAAGTCTATCGATTATCGTAAGTATTAGCGATGTAAGTCTCAGGTTAAGACTTTACACACCTACCTTGATTTCGGCCTCCCATAGACACATAGTCATAATACCAATGGGATTCCGAGGGGTCTATCCAGAGCGAAGCTGTTTCCCGTACCATTGGTGAAACACGACCTCCTATCGCACTTGCATAAGTATCCAATACTTATATATATGAGAACTATGCCGTTGTGCCCTCACAACGCGCACAAGTGCAATACTAGCCTATTCCGCATTATCGATGTCCTGTCTCGATAATACTCCGGCTAGGGATATTTAATGATTAATCCTTCGGGGATTGATACTGTCTCATATCATTCTCAATCCAGGAACTAATCATATGGACCTCTCTTCATTTATACATTTATGGTGATCTAATCACAAATGATGAGAGTGCAATTTCCTTGTCACATAGTTAATTTGTACAAACACACCGTGATCTGTACAAATAGTGACGCTATGGGTCATTTTGTCCAACATATTTGGTCTTAACCTGAGACTTGCATCGCTAATACTTGCGACAATCAGTATACTTTGGTTTTGGTTGTCGAGGCTTTAACAGGTTGGTGTCGTCTCTTCTGGGTATACTGAGATCGTAGTGTATTGGGGTGATGTCAAGATGGAAGTATCACTTCATTCATATGGAGATGATGATCAAGTAGGATACGGAACTAGTACTCTTAAGTACTGCAGTCATCGGATAATATGACTAGCATGACTATCAGATTATAGAGACTAGTTACCAGAGATCCAATATATGCTTCGTACGGGGCAAACACAATGGCAGCGAAGGCCTAGCATGTGATATCGATACTGGATCGTTATACGCAATACTACGTATACTACGTCTGACAAAGATCTTGTATTCCGTAGAAGAATATTTCTGGAGAATTGGGTAGGCACGGTGCTTTGCTAGAAGCCAACCATGTCTTGTAAATCGGTAGGAACGTGGTATCGGGTACGCACGTGTTCGGATAGTCTAATGACCATATTTACTGCCAACATATCCATGGATCTCTTGGGTCGCTTCCCGAAGATTCACAGATGAGATTTGACTCGAACAGAATTAATCTGGGATTAATTATGAGAGAGAAAATTAATCTGGGATTAATTACGGTAAGAATTAATCTGGGATTAATTAACAGAGAAAGAATTAATCTGGTATTAATTGCGTCGAGAATTTATCTGGGATTAAATTTTTCGAGAAGAGAGAACGCTGTTAATTTGGAATTAATCGGTAACATAAATTTAATAGTGAAATTGGATTTTTCTATTTAATTTATTTAATTGGGCTAAAATAATATATTAGATTTATTAATTGAAATTAGATTTCAATGCAGAATTAAAATTAGATTTTAATTCGAGCGAACAAATTAATTTAGAATTAATTCGTAAGCGACTTCCGTAATAATTTTGCTAGGCATTATTATTTAACTAAATTAGATTTAATTACGTCGCAACAGAAAATTCATTTAATCGGATTAAACGAACCCGAGCCCAAAGTGTGTTGAGCGACCCAACTTGAATTTGAATTCAAAGTGGTGGGACCCACTAACTCACATCACTAGTCATTTGTTGATGTAAGTGGTTGGATGCATTTAATGTATTTTTTCCAACACACTTGACTTTTGTTTTTGGAAAATATATAATGGGAGTTGTGTTTGGGGAAAACATTATTAGTTTTTGTTAGACATTACTATTCACATCTCTCTCTCTCTTCTCTACCCTCCATTGCCGATTCTTGTTCTTATTGGAGAAGAAATTTTGTTTCAATTTTGGGACAAAGCTAGCACTTTGGGAGTCATAGAAAGGTGATAGGGAAAATCACCCGAGAGTTTTGAACTCAACAAACAAGCTTGAAGCTCCAACAAAGAAGGAATTTTTGAAATCCTAAATCCGATCAAGGTGAGTTTTTTCGCAACTTCCTTCGATTAATTCACACACGAATCACTCTTAGACAATCTTGGCATGTTCAAGGAACACTTACAATGGTATCAGAGCGATATAAGTTTGATTTGAAAATTTAGGGTTTATGGACTTTAATTTGGGAATTTATGCTTGGAGTATATATTTTCTTAAATTGATGGTTTGGATGAGCTTGGATGATGTTGAATTGGATTTGTACATCTTAGGAATTGAGAAAATGAATTGGATAAAATTTTCCCTAATTTCCTTAGCTTGGCCGAATGCACCCTAGATAGAACTCATGGTGATTTTTTGATTTTAGACAATTGGATATGTTTAAAGCATGAAATGATATTGATTGTTGGTTTAATTGATTTGAAATCGGAATTGAATGTTATTTCATGTTGATTGTTGTGGAGTGTGAAGCATGTAATAGATTGATTTTTCTTCAATTTATGTTGGACGTGAATTGGATATGGTGAGCATGATTAAATAGATTAATTAGTGTTTTGGAAACATTAGATTAATTGATTAATTATGTTAATTGCACTTTAATTAAATTAATATGTAATTTGGAATGATGTATTAATTTAATTTTTGTAATTGGGCTTAATAGGCTTGGTTTGGTCAATTGGGTTGGATCCAATTGGGCCTAAACCATTTCTATAAAGTCCAAAGTATGACATTGGGCCTTTAAATAATTTAATTGGGCCTAAATTGATTTTTTGGCAAAAAGGGTGATTCCTTAATTGGGCCTTGGCATTTGGGTTTGATCCATATTGGCCAAAGCCCATGCCTTAAGAATTAATTAAAACCCCATTGGACTTTAATTAAATTGACATTGGATGTTAATTGTGCCTTTGAGACCTATTAAGATTGGATTTAGAATCCAAGTCTAAAAGGCACTTTTAAAAGTGTAATTATTTAATTTGGAATTAAATATGAATTAGTATTGAATATAATTTAAATTGGATTTAAAATTATAGTTCGATATAATTCAAGAATACGTACTTTGAGTATTTATTCGTAAACGAGTTTGACTCGCGCAAATCAAATCGTTGTTTGAACATTAGATGGTCATTAATTCAAAGATTAATTAATTGGATTAGATTGATTGAATAACATGCTTTGTGTGAATACTTGGATGTATGAATGAATAATGTATATCAAATGGATATTAGAAGGGTAAGGACAATTTTGGAAATTGTTGTAATAAATTTAGAATTTATTAAATTGGACCTACGTGTCCAGCCTATTATCTCTTTATCTCATTGTATTTCTCTTCTCACCAATTCCCCTCAATATAAATGAGGTTTCTTTAGAAGTATTATGTAATTGGGTAGAAGTATGAATAGTGCTAGTGGGAGGGAGGAAAGGGAGAGACTTGTTATAGGAACAAAGTTTGTTATATATCCATCCGAATATCATTATTATTTATTTCGCGCCTTATTATGCTTTTAGAATTCATGCTTAAGGGTGTATGATGAGACCTAATTAAAGACAATAAATAGGTTGCCAAATTGCGACAAAAACCCTCATTTTATATTAAGCGTTTTTCCTTAGATTGAGTGATTCTCTCTCCAGATCCAAGATTGGTATTGGTTTGTTGGCCAAAATCAAGACCTTTGTCCATCGCGGATGTGTTTGAACCACGAAAACTTTGTTCCATATCGTACGTCTTGGGCAAGTTGTGATTTGTTGGCCAAAGTCAAGGTAAATTCTTGTTCATCGACCTTGATTACGAAGCTTTCCCACTGTCAATGGGTCACGCTTAACTGGTTTCATTAAGCTTGTTGAGCCAAACCCAAGGCTTAGTTGATTCAGAGGAAAAGGTTAGGTAATATATTGGATATATTGGCATATATTGGATATATGTTTCAGACTTGGAGGTCCACCTACTGGATCTAGGAATTGGATGGGATCCAATTGATCTTAGAGATCTACCTAGTTAAATTTCATACAACTTGTTGGCCAAAGGCAAGGTTTTGTGTTATTTAACGGGATCCTAGCCCACTAGGAAACTAGGTTTCCCGAGTACTCCACAGAGGGTTAGAGGCTCGCCGAAAAATAGTGGGAGGCAAGTATTAAATTTGCAATTTCGTTTAAATACTTGCCAATACGCGCTCATTTCATTTTTCATCATTAATAATTTATAAATATATTAGTTGTACTAATATTCAATTGTTGTTTTAATTGAATAGTTGAACTGTATTCAAACTACTTCATTTATAGTTGGTTATATAATTGAATTATAGTAATCAATACATTTGAATATAACCTATCATTTATAGTTGGTTATATAGTTAGACTATAGTAATCATTACAGTTGATTGTACCCGAAATCGTTGATTGGATAGTTGGACTATAGCAATCATTATAACTGGAAAGATTAGCTTTAAAGAACATAATCCTAGGTGAAAAATGTATTTTACGTCTTTAATTTTCATATTGGGAAATGAATCTCAGGATAGTCCTGGGAGTTGAGAAGTTACTCTATTTGATTGTAAAGCATGAGTTTTGGAAGACTCATCGTGATGAAAACATTAGTGTTCAATCCATCATGCTTGCCGCAATGACTCCTTAATTTCGTCATTAGAACTAAGGATTAGATCATTATACCATGATGTTGAAATTAAAGGATCTTCACAGATCTAATCTTAGATCTCAGAAGTATGAATTGCAAAAGGAGCTCTTTCGCTCGCGTATGTCAGAGGGTACATCTGTCGAGCACTAGGTGTCGCAGATGATCGGTGACATCGAACAACTAGGTTAACTGGGCATTACCTACGAGGCCGAGACTTCCATAGATTTGATCTTACAGTCTCTACCCGAATACTGGGGCGGGTTCATCTTGAACCAAGAGAAAAACTCTTGGAGAGTTAATGGCTATGCTCAAAGAGATATAGCCAGAGTTTCTAAAAGGGCAATAAGGGCAAGGCGTATCTTACTTCGACATCTTAGAAGGCCAAGGCTTGGCCGAAGGCTTCTGGCGGTGTGAAAAAAAGGGCAAAGGTAAAATCATCAATGTCTTCTAGGAAGATAAAAGACATATCCCAATATGTCTGCCGAAAACTGTAGCAAATGGGGTCACTGGAAGCGTGACTGCCGTATAGACAAGGCAAACATGAAGGAAGTGAAGACGAGCAAGGCTCCGGCTTCAAGTATGTTTGTTATAAACATGTCCACAACTGGTTTTAAAAATTGGATTTTTGATACTGAATGTGGAATATACATATGTACTGACGTGCATGATTTGCTGATTAGTAGGAGACTGGCTTTAGTTGAGATTGACCTATGAGTCAGAAACGGGACGAGAGTCGCTGTTTTGGCTGTAGAACCTAAGTTTTGGAACAGCTCTTTGGGCATGTACTTAAATTAGGAAACTGTTATAATGTACCTAGTTTGACTAGAAACATTATCTCTATATCTAGTGTAACCCGTTGCGGGTATACCTTTATGTTCCAGAACACTAGATGTTTTGTTTATAAAGATGTTATTGAGATATACACATTAGATGTGAATAACATTATTTATATTTCGAATATAAATGAATCTCAAACATATAACATGACAAACAAAAGGCTCAAATCGAATAAATCAGATGAGACTTATTTATGGCATTGTTGTCTGGGACACATTAACAAGACTCGTATATCCACACTTTCGAAGAGTGAATACTAGGACGGATTTGATTCGAATTCAAATGATGTCTACAAATCTAGTTTATTAGGCAAAGTGCCTGAAACACCTTTTACTTGGTAAAAGTGCAAATGCCACCGATCTGTTAGCCCTCGTCATAGTGACGTAAGTGGGCTCATGTCTAGCTAGGCTAGAGGTGGATATAAATACTTCATAATCTTTACGGATGTGGCATCGCATTACAGTTATGTGTATCTTATGAAACACAAGTCAGGAACTTTTGAGTAATTCAAAGAGTTTCGACACAAAGTAAGAAAACAGACCGGTAAAAGTATTAAAAACATTACGGTCAGACCATAGTGTAAAATACTTAAACATATGAGTTTCAAGATTACATGAAAGAGTATAGTATTCTTTCACAGCGAACCCCTCCCGGAATACCTCAATTGAGTGGTGTGTCCGAACGGAGAAACCATACTTTATTGGACATGATAAGGTTAATGATGAGTCACTCTGAGCTACCAATTTCCTTCTGAGGATACACATTAAACAGTGCAACACTTATTTTGAATATGGTTCCATGAAAAGTATGTTGGACGGACTCCATATGATATATGGACAGGAAAGAAATTAGATTTCTCATTCTGAAGATTTGAGAATGCTGGGCATATGTTTGGATGATACCAAAATAGAACCCAAATCAGATAAGTGCTTATTTGTAATTGGTTATCCTAAGGAAACTAATTCCACAACTCACAAGAGAACAAAGAAATTTGTTGCTCTCCATGCGGTTTTCCTAATAGGAATACCTAAATGCAGTGGTAAGTGGGAGGAAAGTGAAACTATAGGAAAATCAGAGTAATACTGTTCCAGGCACCGAGTCCTCACGGAACACCAACTGTTCATCAGGGATGAAACTGTACCAATAATCTTCGAATACACAAGAACCGCGTAGGTCGGAGAGAGTCAGAAAACAACCTAGGAGGTATGGGTTTCTGATCTCACCTCATTTAGACATTAGTCTTATTTAGGATACTGAACCGACTACGTATGAGGAATTGATACGAGGTATCGACTCCGCTATATGGCAAAGTGCCATGAAGTCCGAAATGGATTCCATGTATACCAACCAAGTTTGGACACTGGTTGATATACCAGAAGGCATTGTGCCTATTGATAACTGATGGGTCTTCATGGTGAAGAATAACGTGGATGGCAACATACAAACGTACAAAGTGTTGGAGTTATACGGTCCCAAGGATCAAATCAAAAGCAAAAAAACACATGCGAATACATACGACGAAGTTGCGGAATACTATATCGATTGGTTGAGGGACGCAGAAGGCAACAAAAATCAGATTTAGCCTCTTTGGACTGTCACGGTAGTTCACTGCCACTGCCCTCCAAGTTCGGCCATTTTTGGTTCTTCAAGCAAGCTCCAAGCTTCGTCGAATGATTCCCGGCTCATGGGTGAACTTCCCTATAACCTTCGCATGTCTCTCGGAGTGCTAGCTCTCTTGATTTTTGTCACAAAAACCAAGCACTTTTACTTCCCATGGCTCATGGTAGTGAGCAAACCAGAGGAGAGAAAAAGAAGCCTTTGGCGTGAGAAGAGAGAGAGAAGAAGTGAGAGTGTGTTGGTTATTTTTTTTGTATCTAAACACTAATCAATTTCCAAAATTAATTATCTTATTTTTCCTTTCAAAAAATCAATCAATAAATGCTCCAACCACTCACATCAACTCACATCAATCATGAATAGTGACTGGCGTCAATCACTCAAGTGAAAGACATCTATCACTTGATTGACGGATGACGTGACGCTAGATGCGACTAGCGATTTGATGCTTGATTTGACTTACGTGCCGTACTCGAATTGGAAATGCGAATGCGCTGGCAAATAATCTCGGGCTCAGGTTCGCCAATTCCAAATTAACGAAGTTTCCGTTGCGACGTAGTTAAATCTAATTTAATTAAATAATCATGCCAAGCATAATTACTATTCATGTCGCTAACGAATTAATTCTAAATTAATTCGTTTGCCCGAATTAAAATCTAATTTCAATTCCGCGTCGAAATCCGATTTCGTTTAATATTCGAATATATTAATTTAATCGATTAATTCCAAATTAATCGTTATCTCTCTTTAATTGATATTTTATCCCAGATAAAATATCTCTGCAATTAATCCCAGATTAATTTTCTCTCTCATCTAATTAATCCCAGATTAATTAAAAGTGCAAGTAATACGTCATCGGTGAATCTTCGGGAAGCGACACATGAGATCCCCGGATATGTTGGCAGTAATTTTGTTCGTCGGACTATCCGAACACGTAAGTACCAAGTACTGATATTTATACCGATTTACATGACATGATTGGCTTCTAGCAAAGCGTCATGCCTACCTAATTCTCCAGAAATATCCTTACAGGAATAAAGGATATATATCAGGCGTAGTATACATGGTATTGCGTATGTCGATCCAGTATAAGATGATCACGTGCTGGGCCTGGGGCTGGAATTGTGTCTGCCCCGTACGAAGCACATATCGGATCTCTGGTAACTAGTCTCTATAATCGAATAAACATGACCTAGTCATAATATCCCGATAGCTCGAGCATATAAGAGAACGAGTTCCGTATCCTATGTGACCATCATCTCCATATGACTGGAGTGATACTTCCGTCTTAACATCACACCCAATACACTACGATTCTCAATATACCCAGCATTGGCGTACACAGAACCTGTTAAAGTCCTGGACGACCGCAACCAAAGTATATTGATTGTCGCAAGTATTAGCAGTGCAAGTCTCAAGTTAAGACCAAATACATCTACCCTGATTTCGGACTTCCATAGACACATAGTCATACTACCAATGGAATTCCGAGGGGGTGTATCCAGTGTGAAGCTGTTTCCCGTACCATCGGTAAAACACAACCTCCTATTACACTTGCATGAGTATCATATACCCAAATATATGAGAACTATGCCGTTGTGCCCTCACAACGCGCACAAGTGTAATACTAGTCTTTTACGCATTTATCGATGTCAAATCTCAACAATGCTCTGACTAGGGATATTTAATGATTTATCCTTCGTGGACTGATACTGTCTCATATCATTCTCAATCCAGGAATAAATCATAAGGACCTCCTATCATTTATACATCAAGGTGATCTAATCACAAATGATAAGAGTGCAATCTCCTTTGTCACATAGTTAATTTGTACAACAACACCGTGATCTGTACAAATAGTGATGCAATGGGTCATAATTGTCCAATAATCTCCCACTTGGCCTATAGCCAGTCACTCGAGTGTCTTACACCCGAACTATGTACGGTTGGCTCAAACTGCTGAGAAAATGCTTTCGTCAGCGGATTTGCATGATTATCATCTGATGCGATTTATACGATCATCACATCGCCTCGATGTATGATTCGTACGAATCAGATGAATATCGAAGTATTTATCTGGATCGTTGATGAGACCATTAATTCTTTTGCCTGTGCTGACGCCTAGCTCAGCTGTTGACAGAACTATATCTAATCTAATTAGATTTATTATCAACCAGAAGGCTTCTATTGCTGCCTCAGCTGTAGCAATAACTCGTATTTTTTGTTTATACGGTAACAATATCTTGCTTGGAAGATTTCCAGCTCACATTTCCGTTATTCAAACTGTATAGTACCGTTTGCGACTTATAGTCGTCTTTATCTGTTAGGAAACTTGCTACAGTGATCCCAGTCACTTCAAGTTCTCCATCTCCAGAGTTTAAGACAACATCATTAGATCTTTAAGATACTAAGTATGTTCCTAACATCAATCCAGTGACTATCACTCGGATTGGCATGTTTGTGAATCCATATGCTCAAAGCGTATGAGACACCAGGTCACGTACATTTTTCAATGTACGATTTCTCGGAGAATTTTCTCGAAAGCCAAGCTTTCGCCAATTATTATATGGGAAATCATTTCCAAGAAATGACATATTATCATTATTTATAGGATAGCCACTGTCAGTGCGCTCCCACTAACCTCCTTATATATACAAGAATCATTTCGTTTTGAATCAAATCATAAACCATTATGATTACATCAAAACGATAATTCTAAGAACCTAATGCTTGCTTCAATCCAAACATGGATCGAATAACCTGCAAACCTTGTTTGCTAGTTTTGGCATGACAAAATCGTTAGGATGTTTTAAACATCCTCCAAAAGGTTTCCTTTTCAGGAAAGCGATTTTCCCGTTAAGCTGTCATATTTCATCAATGAAACATACAGCTTTAGCAAGCATTATCCAAATGGATTTACCATGGCAACGGGTAAAAGGTTCAATCGTAATCAACACAATGTTGATAACGATACCTTTTCGCTAAAAGCCTAGCTTTACACGTTGGTATGTTGCCTTCTATGTATGTCTTCCTTGAAGACTGAATAGTACCAATAGGCACAATGCCTTGCGGTACATCAACTAGTATCCAAACTTGTTGATATACATGGAATCCATTTCGGATTCATGACATTTTGCCATGATAGGGAGTCGATAACTTGTATCACTTCCTCATACGTAGTCAATTGGTATACCTCAATAAGATTGCCATCTTTATGAGGTGAGATCAGAAAACCATACCCAGGTTGTTTTCTGACTCTCTCCGACATACGCGGTTCTTGTGTATACGAAGATTAAGGTAATAGTTTCATCCCTGATGAACTATTGTGTTCCATTAGGATTTGGTGCCTTGAACAGTATTACTCCGATTTTCATTGAGTTTTACTATCTCCCACTTACCACTGCATATCGGTATTCCTCTTAGAAAAACCGCATGGTGAACAACAATCTAATTGTTTTCTCGTGAGTTGTATAAGTACAATACTTATGGTATCCCTAGGATAGCCTACAATTGGCACTTATCCAATTTGGGTTCTAGTTTGGTATCATCCAAACATATGCCAAGCATACCCAAATTATCAGGAATGTGAAACCCAGTTTCTTTCCCGTTCATATCTAATATGATATCTGTCAAACATGATTTTAATGGAACCTTATTCTAAATAAGTTCTGCACTGTTAATACTTATCCGTTGAAGGAAATGGTAGCTCAGAGAGACTCATGATCAACCTTATCATGTCCAACGAAATTCGGTTACTCAGTTCGGACACATCTTCAAACTGACGTGTTCCGGGAGGAGTCCTCATTTGAAAGAATACTTTACTCTTTCAAGTATAATAGAAACTTATTGCTTAAGTATTTTTCATTACGGTCTTACCGTGAAGGTTTAATACTTTAGCCGATCTGTTTGTCTATTTCGTGTCGAAAACTCTAAAAGTTTTCGATTTGTGTTTCAAAGAAACATATAACCATAACGCGATGCCACATCCGTAAAGGTCACGAAATATTCATATCCACCCCTAGCCTAGCTAGACATGGGCCCACTTGCTTCACTATGAACTAGGGCTAACAGATTGGTGGCATTAACACTTTTACCAAGTAAATGTGTTTTAGGCACTTTGCCCAATAAACTAGATTCGTAGACTTTATTTGATTGGAATCAAATGTGTCATAGTACTCACTCTCCGAAAGAGTGGATATACGATTCTCGTTCAATTGTGTCCCAGACAAAAATGCCACTTGTCAGTTTCTTCTGATCAAATCAGTTTGAGCTAGTTGTTTGTCATTTTATACGTTTGAGATATTATTTATATTCAAAATATAAATTCTGTCATTCACTTCTAATGTGTTTATCTCAATTCATCTTTATATAATAAAACACTTTAGTGTTCTAGAATATAAAGGTAAACCCACAGTGGGTTAAACACTTAAATATTCATTAACTCTCCAAGAGTTATTATTGCAATTTAGTACTTCTAAAATCTAAAGATAGATTCATGAAGATCCTTCAATTTCATTATCATACTTTAAGAATCTAATTCTTAGTTCTGATTCAGAAATTAAGGAGTCTACTGCGACAAGCTTAATGGATTAAGCACTTAAGTTATCATTACATAAATCTTCCAAAGATTATGCTCTACTATTTGCTTAACTTCGGGCTTAGGCCTAATATGTTATTTTATCAAATAAAGTAACTTATTATTTCCCAGGACCATCCTGAAAATTTATTCCCAATTTGAAAATTAAACCATTTAAATACATTTCCCTAGGATTATGTTTTAAATGTCAATCTTTCATTTATATCTTGATTTTAATAGTCCGACTATTTAATCAACGATTTTGGTACTGTTTATTATAATGATTACAATAGTCCAACTATTTAATCAACTATGATTTAATAGATTAAAATCAATTATATTGATTACTATAATCCAATTATAAAATCAACTGTAAATGAATAGTTTGAATATAGTCCAACTATTTATTAAAAACAACATTTAAATATTAGTCCAACTAACATTTAATTTATTTGACGGATGATATTTGAATGAGCGCGTATGGCAAGTAATTAAACGAATATTGTAAATTCAATTCTTGCCTCCCACTATTTTTCGACGAGCCTCTAACCCTCTATCGAGTACTCGGGAAACCGTGTTTCCTAGTGGGCTAGGATCCCGTTAAATATCACACAATCTTGACTTTGGCCAACAATTTGTATGATAATTAACTAGGTAGATCTCTAAGATCGATTGGACCCAATCCAATTCCTAGATCCGGTAGGGGGACATCCAAGTCCGAAACATATATCTTATATATGCCAATACATCAATGTATTGCCAACCTTTTCCTCTATCAAACTCTAGCTTGGCTATGGCACAACAAATTAGTGATCCAAGTTAAGCGCGACCCATTGACCATCGAAGCTTCGTAATCAATTTCGATGAACAGAAGTGGTCTTGACTTGGCCAACCAAACCACAACTTGGGACAAGACACTGATATGGAACAAAGCCTTCGTGATTCAAAACATCATAGACGGACAAACAAGCCAAGCAAGTCTCGGATCTGAGGGAGAAATCACTCATGGAAGGAAAGAAAGCTTTAAATTAGCGAGGGTTTTTCGCGTTGCAAAATGGCAACCAATAGTTATTATCTTGTTAAAGGTCTCATCATCATACACCCTCTTAAACATGCATTCTAAACACATAATAAGCGCATATGAAAAATAATAAGGATATGCGGAGAGGATATTACATTGATCCTAGATCAAATCTCTCTCTTTCTCTGCCCCTAGCACAGTATTACATTCTACCCGTTACACTACACAGTCTAAAGAAACCTCATTTGAATGAGGGGAATAGGTGAGAAGGAATACAAAAGAAATGAGAGGGTAATAAGGCTGGAACACGCAGGTCCAATTATAAATCAAATTATTACAACAATTTCTAAAATTGTCCCACCCATCTAATATCAATCCGATTATGTTGGAAATCTAATAACCATGTCCCAAGATCAAAAACCAAGCAAATAATATAAGAATGAATTAGATTGAAGTAATGGCGGAAACAATACTCACAAAAAACCAAATGTGGATGCAATGGATGAAGCAAAATTACTCCTTTGTGCAGTGAAGAATTCGCCCAACCAGTGAAGAGAAGCTCCAAGCTTGAATTTGATCCTTCCAAGCTCTAAGATGAGTTTCCCATATCACCTTGTATGATCCCTTGATGTTGCTAGCCAAATTATGTATTAAAGTTCCAAACTTGTACACTTTCTTCACAAAGTTCTTAAGAAAATGGAAGAAGAAGGAGAGCCAAAACTGTCACTGTTTCGGTCAAGAGAGGGAGAGAGCAAGATCTGATTTTTGTTTCAAAAATCAATTATATTTATGCCATAATTATATTAAATAATAATATAAATATAACACAAGCCATGCAAAGACTTAGAGTGTCTAACACTCAATTTCCATGCATTACCCTTGAGTGCTTTGTACACTATCTTCATGCATTGCATCTTGATTAAAAAATACAAATAATGACAAGTGTCATTGTGGGCCCCACACGTTTCCAAATGAAAGTGGGCCCACGTGCACTCACGCGTTCGGGTTCGATATTTCCGAAATATCGAGCTTACGTCGCGACGTTAATTAAATCGAATTTAAATAAATAATTGCGCCTAGCGAAATTATTATTTACGTCGCTAACGAATTAATTCTAAATTAATTCGTTTGCCCGAATTAAAATCTAATTTTAATTTCGCGTCGAAATCGAATTCCGTTTATTATATCGAATATAATAATTTTACGATTAATTCTAAATTAATCGTTCTCTCTCTTTATACAGTACTTTATCCAAGATAAAGTCTCTCCGTAATTAATCCAAGATTAATCGAGTTTGAATCATACGTCATCGGTGAATCTTCGGGAAGCGACCCAAGAGACCTCTAGATATGTTGGCAGTAAATCCGGTTGTCGAACTATCCGAACACGTACGTACCAAGTACTACGTTTTTACCGATTTACAAGACAAGGTTAGCCTCTAGCAAAACGCCATGCCTACCCAATTCTCTAGAAATATTCTTACTGGAATATTAGATCTATAACAGGCGTAGTATACCGTAGTATAGTGTATATCGAACCAGTATCGGATGATCACATGCTAGGGCTGGGGCTGGATAAGTGTCTGCCCCGTCCGAAACACATATCGGATGTCAAGCAACCAGTCTCTTTGAATCGGATAATCCTGACCTAGTCATATTATCCCGATGGTTGCAACCATTATAGAGTACTAGTTCTGAATCCCTCGCGATCATCATCTCCATATGTCTGAAGTGATACTTCCATCTTGACATCACATCCAATACACTACGATTCTCGATAAACCCAGAAGAGATGTACACAGAACCCGTTAAAGCCCTGGACCACCAAAACTAAAGTTTACCGATTGTCGTAAGTACTAGCGATGCAAGTCTCAGGTTAAGATCATATGCACCTACCCTGAAGCGGACTCCCATAGACACGCAGACATACTACCAATGGGATCCGCGGGGTCTATCCAGAGCGAAGCTGTTTTCCGTACCATCGGTAAAACACAACCTCCTACCGCACTTGCATAAGTATCCTATACTTAAATATATGAGAACTATGCCGTTGTGCCCTCACAACATGCACGAGTGCAGTACTAGTCTATTCCGCATTATCGATGTCCAGTCTCGATAATACTACGACTAGGGATATTTAATGATTAAACCTTTATGGATTGATACTGTCTCATATCATCTCAATCCGGAACTAATCATAGGGACTTTTACCATTTATATTTCTAAGTAAATAAATTACAAAACGGTAAAAGGCAATTTCATTACTACATAGTTAATTTTGTACAATAATACAATATCATTTACAAAATAGTGACGCTATGGGTCATTACTGTCTAACAATCTCCCACTTGGCCTATAGCCAGTCACTCAAGCATCTAATACCTGAACTATGTACATGTCGCTCAAACTTTTCCCGAGGAATAGCTTTCGTCAGCGGATCTGCAATATTATCCTCTGATGCGATCTTCTCGATCTTCACATCGCCACGATGTATGATCTCTCGAATCAGATGGAATCGTCGAAGAACATGTTTGGATCGTTGATGAGACCTTGGTTCCTTAGCCTGTGCTATAGCCCCGCTATTGTCACAATACAATGGAACGGGCTCAGCTGCTAACGGAACTACTCCTAATCCAATTAGGAATTTACGGATCCAAACTGCCTCTTTTGCTGCTTCAGCTGCTGCAATGTACTCCGCTTCAGTTGTTGAATCGGCAACAGTATCTTGCTTGGAAGATTTCCAGCTCACTGCTCCGTTATTCAAGCAAAATATGTACCCGGTTTGCGACTTAAAGTCGTCTCTGTCGGTTTGGAAACTTGCATCGGTATACCCAGATACCTCAAGTTCTCCATCTCCATAGATTAAGAAAACATCCTTAGTTCTTTAAGATACCTAAGGATACTCTTAACCGCCATCCAATGATCCTGTCCTGGATCGGCCTGATATCGACTACACATGCTCAAAGCATAGGACACATCAGGTCGTGTACATATCATGGCATACATGATCGATCCGACTGCCGAGGCGAACGGAGTCCGACTCATGTTGTCTCTCTCATCTTGTGTTTTAGGACACATGTCCCTAGATAGATAGACGCCATGTGATGTTGGCAACAGTCCCCTCTTGGACTGATCCATGTTGAATCTCTTCAACACTTTATCAATATATGTACTCTGGGAGAGTCCAAGTAGCTTTCTAGATCTATCCCGGTAGATCTTTATTCCTAGAATAAAAGCTGCTTCTCCCAGATCTTTCATGGAGAATTTCAATGAAAGCCAAGCTTTCACCGACGTTAACATGGGAATGTCATTGCCTATAAGCAATACATCGTCAACATAAAGGACAATAAAAGTCAGTGCACTCCCACTAACCTTCTTATACACACAAGGATCATCTACGTTTTGAATGAAATCATATTCTTTTATGACCTCATCAAAACGTTGGTTCCATGACCTCGATGCTTGCTTCAGTCCATAAATGGACCGATTTAACTTACAAACCTTGTTTGCAAGTCTTGGTGCGATAAAACCGTCAGGTTGTTGCATATAAACATCCTCCAACAGGTTTCCGTTAAGGAAAGCGGTTTTAACGTCCATCTGCCATATTTCGTAATCGTAATATGCAGCTATTGCAAGCATTATCCGAATGGATTTAATCATGGCAACGGGTGAGAAAGTTTCGTCATAATCAACTCCAAGTTGTTGACGATACCCCTTCGCTACAAGCCTAGCTTTGTACGTTTGAACGTTGCCATCCATGTCTGTCTTCTTCTTGAAGACCCATTTGCATCCAATAGGCTTTACGCCTTCTGGTGCATCAACCAGTGTCCAAACTTGGTTGGTATACATGGAATCCATTTCGGCCTTCATGGCCTCTTGCCATAAAGTGGATTCGATACCCCGTATCGCTTCCTCATACGTAGCCGGTTCAGTATCCTCAATAAGATTAATATCTACATGAGGTGAGATCAGGAATCCATACCTCTCAGGTATTACCCTGACTCTCTCCGACCTACGTAACCCTTGTGTAATTGAAGATTGTGGTTCAGTCTCATCCTGGATGGACTGTTCATGTTCCGTTCTAGATTCTATGCCAGGAACAGTATCACTACGACTTTCATCGAGTTCTACTTTCCTCCCACTAACCACTGCATTTAGGAATTCCTTCTCAAGGAAAACTGCATGTAGAGCAACAAATACTTTGTTCTCTTTTGGGTTATAGAAGTAATATCCTTTGGTTTCCTTAGGATATCCAACAAATAGGCATTTATCTGATTTGGGTTCAAGTTTGGTACCTTCCAAACGTTTGACGTATGCCCAGCAACCCCAAATCTTCAGGAATGAGAAACCTGGTTTCTTTCCTGTCCATATCTCATACGGAGTCTGTTCAACAGACTTTGACGGAACCCTATTCAAAATAAGAATTGCACTTTCTAATGCATGTCCCCAGAAGGATATAGGTAGCTCAGTGCGACTCATCATCGACCTTACCATGTCAAGCAAGGTACGGTTTCTCCGTTCAGACACACCATTTAATTGTGGTGTTCCAGGAGGAGTCCATTGTGAAAGAATACCATATTCTTTCAAGTAATCTTGAAACTCATTACTTAAGTATTCGCCACCACGGTCCGACCGTAATGTTTAATACTCTTGCCTGTTTGTTTTTCAACTTCGTGTCGAAACTCTTTGAATTTCTCAAAAGTTTCCGACTTGTGCATCATTAGATACACATAACCATAACGTGATGCATCATCCGTAAAGGTTACGAAGTATCGATATCCACCTCTAGCCTGGCTAGACATGGGCCCACAAACGTCACTATGAACGAGGGCTAACAGTTCAGTGGCGCGTTCACCTTTACCACTAAAAGGTGATTTAGGCATTTTGCCTAATAAACAAGATTCGCAGACGTCATATGAATTTGGATCAAATCCGTCCAAGTACCCACTCTTCGAAAGTGTGGATATGCGAGTCTTGTTGATGTGTCCCAGACGACAATGCCACAAATAAGTTTCTTCTTTTGGATTACTCATTTTGAGCCTTTTGTTTGTTATTTTACATTTTGGAGATTCATTTATATTCAAAATATAAAGACCATTATTTGCATCAGCACTGCAAATTTCTGCATCATTCATATATAAATAACACCTGGTGTTTTTAAATACAAAAGTGTACCCACACTGGGTTAACAAAGATACAGAAATAATATTCCTAGTTAAACTAGGAACATAATAACAGTTCAAAAGTTTAAGTACATGCCCCGAGGGCAGTTCCAAAACAAAAGTGCCTACGGCCAAAACAGCAACAGAAGTTCCATTTCCAACTCGTAGATCAACCTCCCCCGAAGCCAGTCTCCTGCTATCATGCAGATCCTGCACATCAGTACAAATATGAGAACCACAGCCAGAATCAAAAATCCAATTTTTATTAAGACTTGAAGTAGTCATATTTATCTCAATAACAAACATACCTGAGGCCGGTGCCTTGCCCGCCTGTATGTCCTCCTTATGTCCCTTGTTCATGCGGCAGTCACGCTTCCAGTGACCTTTCTTGCCGCATTTCAGGCAAACATCTTGAGACTTGTCCCTTGGCTTCCCAGAAGCCTTTGTTGACTTGGCCTTGCCTTTGTTCTTATGCTTCTTCTTCTTAACACCCCCAGTTGCCTTGAGCCCAGCTTTCGGCGTTTGAGATGTTGTTGCAAAGTGCGCCTCGCGCTTGTTGCCTTTCAGAAGTTCTTTCTCTGACTCCTTGAGAATTGACAACAACTCTCCAAGAGTGTCATCCGAATTCATCAGTTTGTAGTTGATGACAATCTGTTTCCAAGTATCGGGTAGTGACTGTAGAAGTACATCTATAGCCAGCTCAGACTCCAAGACTATACCCATACAAGCCAGTTCATCAATATCGGCTATCATTTGAGTCCCATGGACCTCAACAGAACTACCATCAGTCATACGGGTGCGAAAGATCCTCTTCACCAACTCGTACCTCGCCATCCGCTTATTAGTGCGGTGAAGATCTTGCAATCTTGCCATCATATTATAAGGATCCAAGTCCCTATTTTGGCGACGAAAGTGTTGAGTCATTGAAGCAAGCATGATCGACTGAGCCGTGTCACAATCATCACTGTGAGTTTTCCATAACTCCAGCTCAAGTGGCTCAGTGGCTTAGGCCCGAGAGGTCTCTGAATCGTATACAGTATCCTCTCCGCCCCAAGGACTATCCTTAGGTTCATTTCCCAATCAGCAAAGTTTGTCCCCTTAAAGACATTGTCACCCATGATGATGTCACGGACATTTACCTTGCTAGCCATCTTAACTACGATAGTCCAACTATCTAGTTAACGATAAAATGGGTACAGTCAAACTGTTACAAGAAAAATAACATTTTTATTAGTCCAACTAATGTTAAAAAATTGACGAAATAAATTTTGTAAGCGCGTAAAGCTAAGTATCTGAATGAAATTGCAAACTCAATACTAGCCTCCCACTATTTTCTACAAGTCTCTAACCCTCTGTTGAGTACTCGGGAAATCCAATTTCCTAGTGGGCTAGGATCCCGTTAAATAACACACAACCTTGACTTTGGCCAACAAGTTGTATGATATTTAACTAGGTAGATCTCGAAGATCAATTGGATCCCA
Organism: Zanthoxylum bungeanum; assembly: GCA_019454045.1. NCBI lineage: Eukaryota > Viridiplantae > Streptophyta > Magnoliopsida > Sapindales > Rutaceae > Zanthoxylum > Zanthoxylum bungeanum. Next base: position 46,008 of record SKCR01015554.1, read on the forward strand.
TCCAATTCCTAGATCCGGTAGGTGGACATCCAAGTCCGAAACATATATATCTAATACATACGTCAATGTATCCAATACATTTTCCTAACCATTTCCTCTGAATCAACTAAGCCTTGGCTTTGGCACAACAAACCTAATGATTCCAGTTAAGCGGGACCCATTGACAAGGAAAGTTTCGTAATCAATGTCGATGGACAAGAAGTGATCTTGACTTTGGCCAACAAATCACAACTTGGACAGGACACCGATGTGTAACAAAACTCTCATGATTCAAACACATCCTCAATTGACAAAGGTCTTGACTTTGGCCAACAAACCAATGCCAATTTCGGATCTTGAGAAAGAATCATTCAACGGAAGGAAAATCGCTTAATATTGTTTGAGGGATTTTTCGCGTAATTGGCAACCAATTAATTTATCTTTGTTAGGTCTCATCATCATACACCCTTAAGCATGCTTCTAAAACATCATAAAGTGCATAAAGTAAAGTAATAGTGATATACGGATGGATATATAAACAACTTGTTCCTAGAACAAATCACTCCCTTTCCTCTCCCGCTAGCACTATTCTACTTCTACCCAATTACATAATACAATAAGAGAAACCTCATTTACATTGAGGGGAATTAGGTGAGAAGAGAATACATAGAGATAAAGAGATAAGGCTGGACACGCAGGTCCAATTTATAAATTCCAAATTTACAATAATTTCTAAAATTACCCTTCCCTTCTAATATCCATCCGATATGCACTATTCATACAACACATCCACATTCATTCATTCATTCAAGGCATGTTATACAACCAATCTAATCCAATTAATTAGTCTTTAATTAGGTGACAATACAATGTTCAAACAATTGTTTGCATTTGCGCGAGTCCAACTCGTTTTGAGAATAAATACATATGGTATGAATTCACGAATTATATCGAACTACTCGTTAAATCCAATTTAAGTCGTATTCAATACTAATCCTATTATTTAATTCTAAATTAAATATATACACTTTTATTGTGCTTTTATAACTTAGATTCCAAATCTAGTTCTATTGGGTCTCAAAGCCCAACTAACATCTAATGTCCGTTTAATTAAAGTCCGATGGGCTTTCTATTGATTTCATTAGGCTTGGGCCTTGGTCAATGTGGGTCAAACCCAATTTCCAAGCCCAATAAGGAATCACCCTCATTTGCCATAAAACCAATATCAAGCCCATAAGGCCCAATTAAACATAAAAGCCCATTTATTACATTTGGACTTAAATGGTGTGATTTAGGCCCATTTTGGATCCAATCCAAATGGTCCAAATCTACTTGGCCCAACCAAGCCCATTTATGACCAAATATAATAGTTTTAGGCCCAATTCCAATTTAAGCCCAATTAACTAAATTTTAAAATTCCAAATTTTATAACTTAATTAATTAAAGTGTATGTTCATGATTAATCCTTTAAATCAATATTTCCAAAATATCAAATTAATCTATTAATCATATTTTTTTTTATCTTAAATACATGTCCAACATTATTTAATCAAAAAATCAAGTCCCTAATATGTCATCAAGCATTCGGCCAAGATGGACAATATGGTTCCGATTTCGTTTTCAATCCAATCAAGTCACAAATAATCATCTCCATATTATTTCAAGTCATCCAATGTCTTAAAATTAAAAAATCATCTAGTCCTCATGCTTGCATGTATTCGGCCAAGCCACTTTGGGGTTGGAAAAATTAATCCAATTTATTTTCCATAAAATTGATGATGTATAATCCATTTTAACATACATCTAAGCATATTCAATCAAGCAAACTCATCAAATCATGCTTCAAACAATTTTCCCAAATAACATCCTAATATATTTGCATGCATTTTTAGGCTCAATGATACCATTGTTGGAAATCTAATAACCATGTCCCAAGATCAAAAACCAAGCAAGATATATATAAGAATGAATTAGATTGAAGTAATGGCGGAAACAATACTCACAAAAACCAAATGTGGATGCAATGGATGAAGCAAAAATACTCCTTTGTGCAGTGAAGAATTCGGCCAACCAGTGAAGAGAAGCTCCAAGCTTGAATTTGATCCTTCCAAGCTCTAAGATGAGTTTCCCATATCACCTTGTATGATCCCTTGATGTTGCTAGCCAAACTTATGTATTAAAGTTCCAAACTTGTACATTTCTTCACAAAGTTCTTAAGAAAATGGAAGAAGAAGGAGAGCCAAAACTGTTCACTGTTTCGGTACAAGAGAGGGAGAGAGCAAGATCTGATTTTTGTTTCAAAAATCAATTTATATTTATGCCATAATTATATTAAATAATAATATAAATATAACACAAGCCATGCAAAGACTTAGAGTGTCTAACACTCAATTTCCATGCATTACCCTTGAGTGCTTTGTACACTATCTTCATGCATTGCATCTTGATTAAAAAATACAAATAATGACAAGTGTTTGTGGGCCCCACACGTTTCCAAATGAAAGTGGGCCCACGTGCACTCACGCGTTCGGGTTCGATATTTCCGAAATATCGAGCTTACGTCGCGACGTTAATTAAATCGAAATTTAAATAAATAATTGCGCCTAGCGAAATTATTATTTACGTCGCTAACGAATTAATTCTAAATTAATTCGTTTGCCCGAATTAAAATCTAATTTTAATTTCGCGTCGAAATCGAATTCCGTTTATTATATCGAATATAATAATTTTACGATTAATTCTAAATTAATCGTTCTCTCTCTTTATACAGTACTTTATCCAAGATAAAGTCTCTCCGTAATTAATCCAAGATTAATCGAGTTTGAATCATACGTCATCGGTGAATCTTCGGGAAGCGACCCAAGAGACCTCTAGATATGTTGGCAGTAAATCCGGTTGTCGAACTATCCGAACACGTACGTACCAAGTACTACGTTTTTACCGATTCACAAGACAAGGTTAGCCTCTAGCAAAACGCCATGCCTACCCAATTCTCTAGAAATATTCTTACTGGAATATTAGATCTATAACAGGCGTAGTATACCGTAGTATAGTGTATATCGAACCAGTATCGGATGATCACATGCTAGGGCTGGGGCTGGGATAAGTGTCTGCCCCGTCCGAAACACATATCGGATGTCAAGCAACCAGTCTCTTTGAATCGGATAATCCTGACCTAGTCATATTATCCCGATGGTTGCAACCATTATAGAGTACTAGTTCTGTATCCCTCGCGATCATCATCTCCATATGTCTGAAGTGATACTTCCATCTTGACATCACATCCAATACACTACGATTCTCGATAAACCCAGAAGAGGTGTACACAGAACCCGTTAAAGCCCTGGACCATCAAAACTAAATTTTACCGATTGTCGTAAGTACTAGCGATGCAAGTCTCAAGTTAAGATCATATGCACCTACCCTGAAGCGGACTCCCATAGACACGCAGACATACTACCAATGGGATTCCGCGGGGTCTATCCAGAGCGAAGCTGTTTTCCGTACCATCGGTAAAACACAACCTCCTACCGCACTTGCATAAGTATCCTATACTTAAATATATGAGAACTATGCCGTTGTGCCCTCACAACATGCACAGTGCGAGTGTACTAGTACTAGTCTATTCCGCATTATCGATGTCCAGTCTCGATAATACTACGACTAGGGATATTTAATGATTAAACCTTTATGGATTGATACTGTCTCATATCATCTCAATCCGGAACTAATCATAGGGACTTTTACCATTTTATATTCAAGTAAATAAATTACAAAACGGTAAAAGGCAATTTCATTACTACATAGTTAATTTTGTACAATAATACAATATCATTTACAAAATAGTGACGCTATGGGTCATTACTGTCTAACACGATATACATTAATCAGTATCGCAACCATGATCACACAAGCATGTTATCAATCAATCTAATCAAATTAATTAATCTGATAATTGGTGACCATCCAATGTTCAAACAACGATTGTTTTGCTCGAGTCAAAACTCGTTTGCGAATAAGTACTAAAGTACGAATTCTCGATTAAATTAAACTACAACATTACAATCCCATTCAATTTTATTTAATACTAATTCGCTATTAATCCAAATAAATACACACTTAATAACGAACCTTTACGACTTAAATTCCAAATTTAATCGCTACAGGCTCAAAGCCCGATTAACGTTCCAAAGTCAATTTAATAAGTCCAATGGGCTTGTAATTAATTTCTTTAAGTCGTGGGACTTTTGGTCAACTCGGGCAAACCGATGTAACCAAAGTCCAACCGAAAGTGACCTATATGCCTAGAAAAAATTTAGGCCCAATTAAAAACTTTAAAGGTCATTAAGTCGATTTGAGGCTTATGGAAGCGGTTTTGGGCCCAATGGGATTCCAACCAATTTTGCCTAAACCCAACTGTGTAAACAAAGACCAATAAAGCCCTTGACAACATTAAAGCCCGACTCCAATTGGAGGCCCACCACATAATTAAACACCAAAAATGCAATGGGCACAGTGGAATTAACTAAAGGGATCGCAGATTACTCACCACAAATTAACATTTCTAAAACATCAATTAGCACTAATTAATCATGGCCAATAACATTAAAACATTGTCCAACACATTTCAATCAAAAAAGGCAAACCCAAAAATGTAGGTAAGTCTCGGCAAAGTGAGGATGTTATATCCAATTTCAAAATCCATCCAATGAATCAAAATAAAACATAAATCAATATCCCCAAATGATTTCCAATTCATTCAATGAACAAAAATCAAAAAATTCCCAAGACTCACAAATTAGGGTATAAATTCGGCCATGATAAGAATGGGGAAATTTGATCCAATCAATTTTTTCTCCAAATTAGACATATATAACTCTAAAGTTAACATCAAATAAACATAACCAAACACTCATTTGACAAAATCATGCTCTCCAAGCCAAAATTACCCAAATTTTAACCCTAAATCGTTTTCATGCTTTTAGCAACGCTCTGATACCATTGTTGCAGTTCTTACGGTCCCAAGGATCGATCAAAAGCAAGAAAAACACAGCGAATACATACGACGAAGTTGCAGAATACTTACATCGATCAGTTGTTGTTGAGCGACGCGGGGAAGGCAACAAAAAATTTAGATTATGCCTATTTGGATTGTCACGGCAGTTTCACTGCCACTACCCTCCAAAGTTCGGCCAGTTGGTTCTCAAGCAAGATCCAAGCATCGTCGAAAGATTCCCGGCTAATGGGTGGACTTCTATCACTTTCGATTGTCTTAGGAATGATAGCTCTCTTGATTTTGCCACAAAAACCAAGCACTTTTGCTTCCCATGGATCACGGGGCAGTGAGAAAAACCAGAGGAGAGAAAAAGAGCCCTTGGCGTGAGAAAGAGAGAGATGAATGATGAGTGGTATTTAATCACTATTCCACTCATTTATTTAACCTAAATTTGTTATAGTTTCTTGAAGTTTTATGAACGTTTTTGATTTGTAAGGTTGTGTTATTTGTAGAATAAATAAAGTTTGGAAAGCATTGGAGGCAATTAATTTGGGGAAAAACAAAAACGGACACAAAAATGCGGTCAACATGGAATTTTGGTCTTTTGCCGTCGCGACGCCCAGACTTCTGCGTCGCGGACGTCTAAATCGCCGAACAGTGCTAACGTGCGCCGGGGTCCACAAATCAGAAAATCTGAGAAAAAGTTTGACTTTGCTTAAATTCCGCGTGCCACGTGTCACCATCACAGCCGACTGCTAACGTGCGCTGTGCCACGTGTCATCATCATATGATGCCGACACCAGAGTTGACACGTGTCGCCTCGTCACAGCCATGTCATCGGGCACAAAAAAGTCAAAACTTCGCATGTGTCACGCCACGTCATCCGCAACGGCACAAGGTCAACCAAGTCAACTTGCCACGTCAAGCATCAGCCAATCACAGCGTGACACGTGTCGAACGTGTCGCAATTTAAGGTGTCGACAGTCTCTTTCCCACGTGTCGACACGTCGTCGCCAGTCACGCCATATCAGAATCAATAATTGAGTATTCCATCCTTATCTGACACGTGGCGGATATGATCTCAGCGACCCAATCAGAAGCCGCCACGTGTCACAATACTTGAAGCCCAACCACTCTGCCAGTGTCACCTTACATCTTATCCAGAATCTCAAACCAGCGAACCAGAGGTGCCACGTCGACAAAGCCGGCGTCGCGACGCTGAGACCTGGTGTCGCGACGCTGGAACCAAATTTTTCTATAAAATTCAGCGCGAAATTTCATTAATCAGTGCACCTTCCTCTATCTTCAATTCCTTCTAAAGAGAGAGTTTCTCTCTCTAGATTCTTTAGTTTTTAGTTTTTTTTTTTTTTTAGTTTTTAGTTTTGTAAATAATTTTAATTACTTTTTGTAATAATAGTAATTTAATTTTTACTTTTTACAGTTTTTACTATTTACCATGAGGAGGTAACTCCCCCAGCTAGGGTGAAAGGTAATTCTTTTACTGTTACTATTTAGATTAATCTCCCTTAAAAATAATATATTCACTATTTAAAATATTGACTTAAAAGGATACCGCTAGATTGGTCGGTTGGCAATTTAATTTTGGTTCCGCCTTTATGGCTGGTTGGACTTAATTTGACTTAATCAGGATACCGCCTATATGGTCGGTTGGTATTATTATCACAAGTTTATATATTATTTTATGGGAGATATCTAAATTAGTAGTAGTAAAAGTAACTCCTTTTACCTTAGCATTTTATTGTATTTTACTTTTCAGCTTTACTTTATGTCTTTTACTTTATGTCTTTACTAGTCCTAGTTATGTGTTAGCTATCTAGGGGTTGTGATGAATTTTAATATCACCGGTTTATAAGAGGTTATTTTTATAGTTTGGGTAATTTAAAGGTTTATTTATTAAATCTTAAGCTTAATGCTTCTTGTTGTCTGATCACCAATAAGATTGATGTGGTAAATCTAAAATGAACTAGACATAGGGATTTTAGGTTTCAGCCTTAGATTTAATAGCCCACGATCTTCCTTGAGGATAGATAACCCTTTAATAGATTTCCTTACAGGATAGGAATATACCTGTCGGGCGGGGGTAGCCATAATTGGAACTTAAACTTAATGAATCCAGATAATTTGGTTGACATAGACATATGATTCAATTGGGTTAAACTGGGTATTTGCGTCTGACCATCGACAAAGGCTTTTGCATAATTTAGTGTTCCAGGTTAGTAAACTGATTTATTACACAAACATAAAATAACCACTTCATCTTTTAAATGATATTAGAAGGATTCACAACCCTAAATCTTTGTATCTTTTGTTATTTTCCTTAGTATTTTCTTTTGTCTTTTTATTTATTTATTTATTTTGTAAAACCACTTTCAACCAATCAAACAATCATTCTCTTCTTCATTTAATTAGATATCTGTAAATAAATAGATTCAATAATTAATAACAATAGTAGGAATTAAGTCCTCGTGGGATCGATATTTTTATACTACTTGAACGATACGTGCGCTTGCGTTTTTTTTTTGTGTTTACGCCGGTCAATGAAGAAGTGAGAGTGTGTTGGTTATTTTTTGTATCTAATACACTAATCAATTTCCAAAATTAATTATCTTATTTTTCCTTTCAAAAAATCAATCAATAAATGCTCCAACCACTCACATAAACTTACATCAACTCACATCAATCCATCAATCATGAATAGTGACTGGCGTCAATCACTCACAGTGAAGGACATCTATCACTTGATTGACGGATGACGTGACGCTAGATCGGTGGCATTTACACTTTTACCAAGTAAAGGTGTTATAGGCACTTTGCCCAATAAACTAGATTCGTAGACTTTATTTGAATTGAATCAAATTTGTCCTAGTACCCACTCTTCGAAAGTGTGGATATACAAGTCTTTGTTTAATTGTGTCCCAGACATCAATGCCACAAATTAGTTTCTTCTGATCAAATCAGTTCCAGCTATTTGTTTGTCATGTTGTAAGTTTGAGATTTATTTATATTCAAAATATAAATTTTGTTATTCACATCTAATGTGTTTATCTCAATATCATCTTTATATAATGAAACACTTTAGTGTTCTAGAATATAAAGGTATATCCGTAACGGATAAATATTGATATAGAGATAATGTTTCTAGTCAAACTAGTTACATTATAACAGTTTCCTAATTTAAGTACGTACCCGAGGGTAGTTCCTAAACTTAGGTATCTACGGTTAAAACAGTGACTTTCGTCCCATTTCCGTTTCGCAGATAAATCTCAATAGATGTCAGTATCTTACTTATAGCAGATTCTGAACATCAATACATATTTATGTATCATACTAAGTATTTAAAATCTACTTTTAATACTAGTATTTCACATATTTATGACAAACATATTTGAAGTCAGAGCCTTGCATCGTCTTCAATTCCTTCATGTCTGCCTTGTCGAAATGGCAGTCACGCTTCCGCGATCCCGTTTGCCACAATTTTAGGCAGACATTTTGGGATATGTCATTTATCTTCCCAGAAGATTATAATGATTTTGCCTTTGCTCTTTTCCATATTCCAGAAGCCTTTGGCCTAGCTTCGGGTTTCTAGAATATCGAAGTAAGGTGCGACTAGTGCTACTTGTCTTATTGCAAACTTTGGCTTTATCTCCTTGAGAATAGCCATTAACTCTCCAAGAGTTATGTATTGCAATTTAGTACTTCTAAAATCTAATTATAGATTTATGAAGATCCTTCAATTTCATTATCATACTAAGGACCTAACACTTAGTTCTGACAAAGAAATTAAGGAGTCTACTGCGACAAGCTTAATGGATTAAACACTAAAGTTATCATCACATAAATCTTCCAAAGATTATGCTCTACTATTTGCTTAACTCCGGGCTTAGGCCTAAGACGTTATTTTATCAAATAAAATAACTTATTAGTTTCCAGGACTATCCTGAAATTTTATTCCCAATTTGAAAATTAAACCATTTAAATACATTTTGCCTAGGATTATGTTTTAAATGCTAATCTTTCAATTTTATCTTGATTCTAATATTCCAACTATTTAATCAACGATTTCGTACTATTTATTATAATGATTACTATAGTCTAACTATTTAATCAACTATAATTTAATTAAATCAAATGTATTGATTATTATAATCCAATTATATAATCAAATATAAATGAATAGTTTGAATACAATCCAACTGTTTTCAAACAACATTTAAATATTAGTCCAACTAACATTTAATTTATTTGACAAATGATATTTGATTGAGCGCGTATGGCAAGTAATTAAACGAATATTGCAAATTCAATTCTTACCTCCCACTATTTTTCGGCGAGCCTCTAACCCTCTGTCGAGTACTCGGGAAACCGTGTTTCCTAGTGGGCTAGGATCCCGTTAAATATCACACAATCTTGACTTTGGCCAACAAATTGTATGATGATTAACTAGGTAGATCTCTAAGATCAATTGGATCCAATCCAATTCCTAGATCCAGAAGGGGGACATCCAAGTCCGAAACATATATCTTATATATGCCAATATATCCAATATATTGCCTAACATTTTTCCTCTGAATCAACTAAGCCTTGGCTTTGGCACAACAAACTTAGTGATCCCAGTTAAGCGTGACCCATTGACAATGGAAAGCTTCGGAATCAATGTCGATGGACAAGAAGTGGTCTTGACTTTGGCCAACAAACCACAACTTGGACAAGACACCAATATGTAACAAAGCTCTCGTGATTCAAACACATCCTCGACGGACAAAGGTCTTGACTTTGGCCAACAAACCAATTCCACTCTTAGATCTTGAGTAAGAATCACTCAATGGAAGGAAAAACGCTTAATATTATTTGAGGGTTTTTCGCGTGCAAATTGGCAACCAATTTATTATCTTTGTTAAATTCTCATCATCATACCCCCTTAAACATGCATTCTAAACACATAATAAAGTGCGTATAAATAAAATAATAATGATATGCGGATGGATACTTTACACATTGATCCTAGATCAAATCTCTCCATTTCCTCTCTCCCGCTAGCATATGTATTACTTCTACCAGTTACACTACACTTCTAAAAAAACCTCATTTACATTGAGGGAAATAGGTGAGAAGAGAAATACACAGAGTTGAGAGGTAATAGGCTGGACACGCAGGTCCAATTAATAAATTCTAAATTTATTACAACAATTTCTAAAATTGCCCCACCCATCTAATATCCATCCGATATACATTATTCATGCATCGCAACCATGTATTCACACAAGCATGTTATCAATCAATCTAATCAAATTAATTAATCTGATAATTAATGACCATCCAATGTTCAAACAACGATTTGATTTTGCGCGAGTCAAACTCGTTTTGCGAATAAGTACTCAAAGTATGAATTCTCGAATTAAATTAAACTACATAATTAAATCCAATTCAATTTGTATTTAATACTAATTCATTATTTAATTCCAAATTAAATATTACACTTTATTAACCAACCTTTACGACTTAAATTCCAAATTTAATCGTTACGGGTCTCAAAGCCCGGTTAACGTCCAACGTTATTTAATTAAAGTCCAATGGGCTTTTAATTAATTTCTTTAAGGCGTGGACTTTTGGTCAACTTGGGTCAAACCCAATAACCAAAGCCCAATCAAGGAATAACCCCATAAGCCTAGAAATCAATTTAGGCCCATTAGGCCCAATTAAATAATTAAAGGTCCATTAGTCGAATTTGGGCTTTATGGAAGCGGTTTTGGGCCCAATTGGATCCAACCAATTTAGCCTAAACCTAGCTTTGTACAACCAAGCCCAATTAGCCCAATTACAACATTTCAAGCCCAAATCCAATTTAAGCCCATTTAATTAAACACAAAAATTCCAAATTTCATATTTAATTAAACAAAGTGTATAACATAATTAATTACATAAATCAATATTTCTAAATCATCAATTTACACAACTAATCATGCTCAATTACATCAATTAGTGTCCAACACATTTTGATCAAAAAATCAAACCCAATTACATGCTATAAGCTCTCGGCATTTTGGGTAATTTGTGTCCGATTCGGTTCCAATCCAATTAAATCCACAATCGACATTAAATCAACATTTCCCAATCGTTTCAAGTCATCCAATGATCAACGAAACAAAAAATACCTAGAATTAGGGCACATTGACATTCGGTCAAGCCATCAAAAATTGGGGAAAATTGTTCCAAACAAAATTTCATGAAATTGATCCAATCAATTTTCAATTAAACTACATTTAAGCATACTAAATCATCAAATTTCATTAAATCATGCTCAAATACAATTTACCCAATTTTAACCCTAAATTATTTTCATGCTCAACCTTGCTCATAGATACCAATGTTGGAATTCTCTAAGCATCCCAAGATCATTTCAAGCATAAAAATAAGTGCAAATACAATCAACGAAGTTGCGGAAAAGTTACATTGATCGGTTGAGCGTTGCGACGACGAACAAAAATCTTTATGCCCTCTCTTCCAAGGCTCGGCAGTGAGCAGTTTGGTGTCCTCCATTTTCGGCTTTGGGTGAGCTCCATCAAGCTCCAAGCTTTGTTAAATGATCCCAAGCTCACGGGTGGGTTTCCCTATCACATTCGCAAGACCCAAATGTGTGCTAGCAACTTTGATTTTTTGCCACAAAATTCATCAATTGCTTCTCATTCATTCTCGGTAAACTGAACCAGAAAATAGAAGAAGAACAGCCCTTGTGGACGTGAGAGAGGGAAGAGAAAATGAGAGATGTGTGTTGGTTTTCCAAAAAATGTGTATTAGTTATTTGTTTTCAAAAAACAAATAAACATATACAATTTTCTTTTTCCAAAAAAGTCAAGCCATTAAGGCTCCAACCACTCACATCACTTCCCATCAATCAATGAATAATGACTGGTGTCAATCACTCAAAGTGAAAGACATCTATCACTTGATTGACGAATGATGTGACGCTAGATGAGACTAGCGATTTGACACTTGATGTGACTTGCGTGCTGCACTAAAATTCGAAATGCGAATGCGCTCACAAACACTTCCCGGCTCGGGTTCGCTAATTCCAAATTAACAAATTTTCCGTTGCGACGTAATTAAATGATTATGCCTAGCGAAATCACTATTCACGTCGTTAACGAATTAATTCTAAATTAACTCGTTCGCCCGAATTAAAATCTAATTTCAATTCCGCATTGAAATCCAATTTCATATAATATATCGAATATATTATTTTATCGATTAATTCCAAATTAATCGTTATCTCTCTTTAATTAATATTTTATCCCAGATAAAATATCTCCGCAATTAATCCCAGATTAATTTTCTCTCTCATCTAATTAATCTTAGATTAATAAAGTGCGAGTCATACGTCATCGGATAATCTTCGGGAAGCGACCCATGAGATCCCTGGATATGTTGGCAGTAAATTTGGTTGTCGGACTATCCGAACACGTAAGTACCTAGTACTACGTTTGTACCGATTTACAAGACAAGGTTGGCTTCTAGCAAAGCGCCATGCCTACCCAATTCTCCAGAAACATGCTTACATGAATAAACGATCTATATCAGGCGTAGTATACGTAGTATTGCGTATTTTGATCCAGTATCGGATGTCACGTGCCAGGCCTGGGGCTGGAATTGTGTTTGCCCCGTACGAAGCACATATCAGATCTCTGGTAACTAGTCTCTATAATCGGATAATCATGACCTAGTCATATTATCCCGATAGCTCGAGCATATAAGAGAACCAGTTCCGTATCCTACGTGACCATCATCTCCACTATGACTGGAGTGATACTTCCGTCTTGACATCACACCCAACACACTACGATTCTCAATATACCCAGCAGAGGCGTACACAGAACCTGTTAAAGCCCTGGCCGACCAAAACCAAAGTATATTGATTGTCGCAAGTAATATGCATGTAGTGGATTAGAAGTATAATTCTATTAACAATATAGAATAAAGGAAAACAAACAAGCGGCAATTTTCATAATATTACACACTGCTTTAGTTATGGATTTTTAACTCAGCAATGTCTCCCACTTCTTTACGTAATACCGTAATCCCCAACGAAAATTGGGAATTCAATAATTAAATCGAATTCCATAGTGAGAAATGGACCTAATGAATATATTTTGACTCATAGCTTTGACACGATCTCACCTACGTATATTCATTAGGAAGACAACTCATTCTCAATCACACTCACTGTGACTCCTGATTTTGGTCCTGACCGTTTCTCGTTATGATAGCTTTGGTACGTTCACAATGAGGTGTATCAAGGCTTCACTTGCTAATGACAAACTCAAGCTACTGATGTAGTCCAGACAGCTTTGGCACTTCAGGATTTCCACTTTCACTTGAATTTGTCTAGTATCAAATATACATCCGGCATGGATAAAATTCTATCAACTACACCTTCACTGCTTTGGCACTTTCTCGGATGCAGCCATAGAAAGATACCCATAAACGGTATTGATAAGACTGACCATGAAACATGCATCCAATACATGTCATTTTACTGCCTTATTTAAGTGGGGATATTTCTTAAGAAAGCATTGCTCTACATCAAATGCAGAATATAATCTAGTTCAATTTCTAAACAGTTCAATTCTACCTTAGAAAACATAACTTAACTTAACCATTATATTTATGTTACGTTTCCCGTTAGCGTAGAACTAAAAGTCAAGAAATATCTAAATTACATGCATGTGCAAACATCAAAATTGGATTATATATCATATATCAAGCATGAAAAATATAATGGATGAAGGATCATACGTGCTCTGATACTATTTTTGTTGGGATTTTTGGTGCGAGCGCAGCGGAAGCTCGCGATTCGGGCGAATTCGTAACTTTAAAACTTTTTAAAATTACCAAATAAATTATTCAATATCAAATATGAATAATTCATTCATATTTCACCTAAACATATTCATTCGATATCAAATAACGACATAAGTAGGTTAGAAACATCGCGAAACCTTTACGAAAATGTTTTTCCACAAAATGGCATAAAACACATTTTTGTCCGAACCGACCAACCAACAAACATTGGGCGCTGCCAGGTCAGATTCAATAGTGCTTGGGAAGTTCATGGGATGCCCAAACAGTGACCAATTCACTGTTTGGATAGCGGACACCCGGTAAGCCCAAAACTCACCCGATAACGCCGTTTTTCACCGTTTTCGCATATTTCAACTCCGAAATAATTTTCGGAAATTGTTCCAATGCCCAAAAAAAAAAATCCAATACGTTCATACAACATACGTTTCATCACCAAAAATATAGAATTTTCAGATCTGATTTGGTAACCAAAAATATCAATTTTCATGCTTTAAATCCAATTTTCTCAACATCAATCGTATTAATAATCACACCACCCAAAGTCACCACAAATGCAGAACTCAAGCAAAATTCTTGGAGTTACAAGAGTGGTCATAACACTCTAGAATGGCAACAAGTCATCAAATGAAAAAAATTGAACTAATATTACAATAATATTATCCAATCTATCTTCACACGTGCATCTAGCCTCCAAATCCATCATCCAAATCAAAAAGCCCCAAAATCTAAGAAAGGAAGAAACCCTAGAATTATTCTAGATATTCAAGAACAAGAAACAAACTTTCTAAGTTTAAGATTATTGAAGATTACCTCCAAATCTTGTAATTTCCTTAAACTTTTTCTTGAATTTCTTCACTTTCTTCCTTGACTTTTCAAGAAAATTTTGGGGTTTTTCTTTTAGATAAAATTTGGCCATGTGAGCTTGATTAAAGAGAAAACAAAATTTTCAACTTTAAATAGCTAGGCCAAACCGACTTTGGGTGTAAAAGAAGGGTATTTTGGTCATTTGGTCATTTTTAATCTAATTAAATAATAATAAGCTTTTAAGTTGACAGATCCAATTTGTAAACTTTAAGCTGAATAAAATCATGCCACATGTAACCAATAATAATCAAACATATTGCATAACATTTATGTAATATTGAAATAATTTAATTATCTAGATATTTAACATTTAAACATGTAAATAATTAATTAAAACAATTATTATTATATATGTATTTTTATTTTTATTAAATAAAAATACATATATTAATGGCATGTGTGAAAATCTTATTTGATAATTAATTAATATGTATCAAATAAAAATACATATTAATTATTGATTGACCGAAATGCCCATAATGTATGTATTTTTGTTTAACCGTTTAAACGACTCGAATTAACTCATTTAATTCGGTAAAGTATTACGAATAATCTATATTATTCATAACGCGTTGCCCAAGTGCTCAACGAGTACACTTCATATTGTGGGACACTCTAAGTTTAGGTTTATCCGTCACGAAATCCAATTTCGTGTCCATCATTCACCCACTTGTAAATTATCATGACCATAAATAATCTCGCTAAACTATGCAAGTCGAGGTCATTGCGTACGTATAAGCCCTCCGTCACAGCCTATCAATATTATACCGGGGATATAGATAAGAACGTCAAATCCCTAATGTATAATATAGTCAACTTTTAAATTTACGATCTATAAATAACACTCGGAAATTACTTCCGAAGTTATACCACAGCCATGGATTTACTAGATCGCAAACACGTGTAGGATACCTATGCCTTGTACACAGGACTAGCGGATTCTGTCTTGATACGCACTGGATATCATGAGTATTAGTCCACACCCAACGAACATGCGGAGGTCTTGTTGGAAAATTATGACCCATAACATCACTATTTGTAAAAGACATTGTGGTTTTTGTACAAGTTAACTATGTGACAAAGGAAATTGCTATTTTATCATTTTGTAATTAGATTACTTGAATATATAAATGATAAAAGTCCTTATGATTAGTTCTGGATTAATAAGATATGAGACAGTATCAATCCACGTAAGGTTTAATCATTAAATATCCCCAGTCTTAGTATTATCGAGACTGGACATCGATAATGCATAATAGACTAGTATTGCACTTGTGCGCATTATGAAAGCTTAACGACATAGTTCTCATATATTTAAGTATTGGATACTTATGCAAGTGCGATAGGAGGTTCTGTTTACCGATGGTACGAGAACAGCTTTGCTCTGGATAGACCCATTGGAATCTCATTGGTAGTATGACCATGTGTTTATGGGAATCCGAATCAGGGTAGGTGTATTTGGTCTTAACCTGAGACTTGCATCGCTAATACTTGCGACAATCAGTACGCTTTCGTTTTGGTCGTCCAAGGCTTTAACATGTTCTGTGTACGCCTCTTCTGGGTTTATTGAGAATCATAGTGTATTGGGTGTGATGTTAAAATGGAAGTATCTCTTCAGTCATATGGAGATGATGATCACGTAGGGATACAAAACTGGTACTCTAATATGTTGCAACTATCGGGATAATATGACAAGGTCATGATTATCCGATTAAAGAGACTAGTTGCTAGTGATCCGATATATGCTTCGTACGGGGCAGACACAATTCCAGCCCCAGGCCTAGCATGTGATATCCGATACTGGATCCTAATGTTGGGTTTTCTAAGTTATCCCAAGATCAATTAAGCAATGAAAACATGTGAATACATCAAAGTAAAGTTGCGGAATACTCACTTTGATCGGTTTTGCGATGCGTTGAACACAAAAAATTTCTTCAAGCTTTTCCTCCTAGGTTCGGCCAAGGCATCCTTTGTGCTCATTGTCTTGATCTTCAAGCTCCAAGCTTTGGGTGTGGATTCCATGGTCATGAATGGGTTTCCCTATCACCTTTGTGTGACCCTTTGGATGTGCTAGCATTCTTGAAAAATTGCAACAATTCTTCACATTCATTCTTGTGTTGCTCACGGAAAAAGGAAAAATATTTGGGAGAGAAATGGCTCAATTCCGTGAGGTTGGGAGAGAAGAGAGATGAAAAAAAAATGTGTTGGTTTGTTTTCAAAAAACTAATACCAATTCCAAATTCAAAATTTGGTACAAGACTTTAAAGTCTTCAACCACCCCCATCAATCACAAAAAGTGACAAGCATCATATCACTCAAAGTTGATGTGACTTACATCACAAGAATGATTAATGATGTGACGCGTGATGTGACTTGTGGGCCCCACTTGATTCGAAATGCAAGTTCCGAATTAATGAATTTTCCGAATTAATGAATTAATGAATTTTCCGACTTACAAACACTCCCGGGCTCGGGTTCGCTAATTCCGAATTAATGAATTTTACGTTGCGACGTAATTAAATTAAATCAAATTTAATTAAATAATTATGCCTAGCAAAATTACTATTCACGTCGCTAGGGAATTAATTCTAAATTAACTCGTTCGTCCGAATTAAAATCCAATTTTAATTCCGCGACGAAATCCAATTTCGTTTAATATATAGAATATATTAATTTACCGATTAATTCCAAATTAATCGTTCTCTCTGTTTAATATGAATTTTATCCCAGATAAAATTCTCTCTAATTAATCCAAGATTAATTTTCTCTCTCTTAAAATTAATCCCAGATTAATTTTGTGCGAGTCATACGTCATTGGTGAATCTTCGGGAAGTGACCCGTGAGATCCCCGGATATGTTGGCAGTAAATCTGGTCGTCGGACTATCCGAACACATACGTACCTAGTACTACATTTTTACCGATTACAAGACATGGTTTGCTTCTAGCAAAGCACCGTACCTACCCAATTCTCCAGAAATATTCTTAAAGGAATATGTAATCTATATCAGGCGTAGTATACGTAGTATAGCGTATTGCGATCCAGTATCGGATGTCACGTGCTAGGCCTGAGGCTGGAATTGTGTCTGCCCTGTACGAAGCACATATCGGATCTCTGGTAACTAGTCTCTATAATCGGATAATCATGACCTAGTCATATTATCCCGATGACTGCAGTACATAAGAGTACTAGTTTCGTATCCTACGTGACCATCATCTCCACTATGACGGAAGTGATACTTCCGTCTTAACATCACACCCAATACACTACAATTCTCAATATACCCAGAAGAGGCGTACACAGAACTTGTTAAAGCCATGGACGACCAAAACCAAAGTATATTGATTGTCGCAAGTATTAGCGGTGCAAGTCGCAGGTTAAGACCAAATACACCTACCCTGATTCGGACTTCCATAGACACATAGTCATACTACCAATGGAATTCCGAGGGGTCTATCCAGAGCGAAGCTTTTTCCGTACCATCGGTAAACACAACCTCCTATTACACTTGCATAAGTATCCAATAGTTAAATAATGAGAACTATGCCGTTATGCTCCCATAACACGCACAAGTGCAATACTAGTCTATTCCGCATTATCGATGTCCAATCTCGATAATATTATGACTATGGATGTTTTAATGATTAAACCTTCATGGATCGATACTGTCTCATATCTTATCAATCTGGAACTAATCATATGGACTTTTATCATTTATATATCCCGGTAATCTAATTACAAATGATAAAAGAGCAATTTCCTTGTCACATAGTTAATTTGTACAACAACACCATGTTATGTACAAATAGTGATGCCATGGGTCATAATTGTCCAACAAGTAATACGCAATACTTAGTATACTACACTTGATAAATATTATGTATTCCTTAAAAGAATATTTCTGGAGAATTGGGTAGGCACGTTGCTTTGCTAGAAGCCAATCATGTCTTTTAAATTGGTAAGAATGTGGTACGGGTACGCACGTGTACGGATAGTCCGTCGACCGTATTTACTGCCAACATATCCAGGAATCTCATGGGTCGCTTCCCAAAGATTCACCGATGACGTTTGACTCGAAAATAATTAATCTAGGATTAATTATAAGAGAGAGAAAATTAACCTGGGATTAATTACGGCAAGAATTTATCTGGGATAAAATTCGAATAGTAGAGAGAGAACGATTAATTTGGATTTAATCGATTAAATAATATATCGGATATATTAATTGAAATTAGATTTCAATGCGGAATTAAAATTGGATTTTAATTCTGGCAAACGAATTAATTTAGAATTAATTCGTAAGCGACTTTAATAATAATGTCGCAACGGCAAATTCGTTAATTCGAAATTAAACTAACCCGGGCCTAAGCAAAGTTGCGTGTTGGATTGTTCGACTTAAATTCAGAATTTACAAGTGGTGGTACCCACTTGACTTACATCACTAGTTTGACTAGTGATGGATGTAGTTGATGGTTGAGTGTGAAGCTTAGATTGCTTGTTTTTCACTCAATCAAAGGCCAACACACTTTGTCATTTGGAATGACATATACCAAATTGGATTTTGTAAATAATAATTGATTTTAGAAATCAAATATCAAGAAAACCAAAAACACTCTCCTCCCTCCCTCACAATTGTCGTGAACCCTCCTCCATCTCTCGGAGATTTTGCTTCAAAATTTCAAGTGAGCTAGCACTTACAAGAGTCATTCAAGGTGTTAGGTAAACCAATCATTGAGTTTGGAACACAAAGAAAGGCTTGGAGCTCTTCAACAAAGGATCAAAAGTTTTATACTTCCTACATCCATCAAATCCGTTCAATGTAAGTATTCCGCAACTTCTTTGAATTTTCACACACCAAATCATGATTAGAGATCCTTGGCATATTCTAGGAACACTTACAATGGTATCAAGAGCCTTTTCTAAGCATGAAATGAGTTTAGGGTTTATATACTTTAATTTGGGTTTTTATGTTTTGAGCATGATTTCTTCAAATTGTTTGTTTGGTTGAGCTTGGATGATGATGAATTGGATTTGTGCATCTTAAAATTTGAGAAAAAAATTGATTGGATAAATTTTCCCTAATTTCCTTGCAAAAGCCGAATATGAACCTTAGCATATATCATGGTGATTTTTTGATTTTAGACCATTGGATGACTTTAAAGCATGATGTGTATATTGATTGTTCAATAATTAGATTGAAATCAAAATTGGATATTAATTTGCCGAATTGCCGTGACTATAGAGAATGAAATGATGATTTATTTTGCTTCAATTTGTGTTGGACATGAGTTGTTTAATTTAAGCATGAAAATAGTTTTAATTGGTGTTTTGGAAATATTGGTTTAACTAATTAATTATGGCTTATAACTTTAATTAAAATTAATGTGAAATTTGAAATTTTATATTAATTAAAATTAGTCTTTAATTTTGAATTTGGCTAATATTGTTGTATTTGGCTTAATGGGTTGGTTGGGCCAAGCTTGGTTTAGGACAATTGGATTAGATCCAAATTGGGCCTAAAACCATTCCATGAAGTCCAAATATAAAATTGGGCCTTTTAATAATTTAATTGGGCCTAATGGGCCTAAATTGATTTTTGGCAAATAGGGGTGATTTCCTAAATTGGGCCTGGCATTGGGTTTGATCCATATTGGCCAAAGCCCATGCCTATTAAGAATTAATTAAAAGCCCATTGGACTTTAATTAAATTGACTTGGAGTTAATTGGGCCAATGAGACCATTTAGATTGGATTTAGAATCTAAGCCTAAAAGGCACATAAATAAGTGTAATGATTTGATTTGGAATTAAATTAGAATTAGTATTGAATACAAATAAACTGTATTTAATGATGTAGTCGATATAAACAAGAATACGTACTTGAGTACTATCTCCAACGAGTTGGACTGAGCAAATAAATCGTGGTTTGAAATTGGATGGTCATAATTCAAAGATTAATTATGGATTAGATGATTTGAATATCATGGCTTTGTTGGGTGTGAAATACATGGATGTATTGTATTGAATTAATGATTTATAGAAGGGTGAGGGGCAATTTTGTGGAAAATGTTTGTAATAAATTAGTGTTAGGGATATGCCCTATACCCAACTTGTGGATGGGCTATATGTACATGTATTTGCAATATTTCATTAATTAATAAAATGGCAATCTTTATTATACGTGTCTTACATACTTATATGAATCATCAAACACTGTAATAAAGCCCTTGGAGTAATAAGATGATGGCTTCCACGCCTTATGAGAATCATTACTCTCAAACGTTCCTAGTCATAGTTTAATAATCTGGGCGTTCACAAAGCGGAGAGAGACTAGATGATGATATGATCCGCCCTTAAGTGGGGTAGCCGATCTCATAGGCTACTAGCGGAGATCCGTCCGCTTGGTGTATCACATGGATGCATGAGTTGCTCGTGTCCATCGAACTGACCGCCGAAAGTTTTCACATGGAGTGTTTATCCCATGTGTCTGTGAGAACTTTCATGTATCGATTGTATGACTAGTCCTTATCCTTAGACTTGAGGTCTTTACAATCTTATGTGTGGATCAAATGACTTTGACATTCTCCTTCCCCGGTTCAAAAGATCGGTCATAAGGGTATGATTGGGTCATTTGTTGAAACACATGAATTTGTAAAGATACAACAGAAATCGCCACTCTCTCGGATAATATTTTCTTATAAGAGTAGTATTCCAGTTCGCGGGTTGATATGTGTGATCAGTGCTTGAGACTGTGGCCACAGCGGAAGAATCATGTGAGATTCTTGGGTTAGCACGATTCATGACACTATCAACATCATACCTTTGACTATATGGGTAGACACTTTCCATACCCTAGGTCAAAGGTGGGGATACAGTGAGGCGATGGACCGTATCATATGTAAATCGCATACAGATGGGTATATATATCTTTCCTTCTCATTTGGGGGCCTTGGCATGTTGCTAGATGTCAACCTTGGTCATTGAAATCGAACGACCATCTGATCGGAGGATAATTTATGTTCGATTAAATTATCACGATTCATTTCATGTCCAACTTGAGGGGAACCCAAAAGGTCACACACAACAAAGTCGAAATCAATGGTTAACAGTGCACAGTACAAATTTAACAGCATATATGATTGCTGTAGGAATTGTTCATAAATGGTTCAATGTGTTTAATTATTGAACAGATCATTTATGAGGTTCCATAGGCTTAGGGATTGGTGAATGACGATAGGGGCACTTTGGGAATTGGAAAATGATAAGAAAAAAAAAAAACATGAATAGTAATTTATTTTTTATTTTTTTTATTTGTTTTGAATTCCAATTTGGCCCAAACTCTTATTAGGGTTTTATAATCTCATTAAACCACTATATTAAGATCCAATGGCTAAGATTTAATTAGCATTTATCCCACATCGGATTCTTAATTAATTTTGTTGTCTTTGGAGCACCTATATAAACCCAAAGAATTCTTTACAAATTTTTACACCAAACCTTTCATATCTTGGGTTTATATAAGTGAGAAACTCTAAAGTTTAAGAGTAAGCCACTGATTTTGAGGATCCTTAAGTCTAATTGACTAGAGGAATCTCAAGTTAAAAGTTTTGAGGTATTTGCCTAGGCTAGCACCAAGGGCAAAATACCCGTGCACTCAAGGCGTAGTCTTGCCGTTGAGTTTTGGCTTTGGTGTGTGCACCTTTGGAGGCCACACACTTGGGTGGCTCTTTGGAACGTGGAAGAGCTTGCTGAGTTCGAGAAAAGCTTGTAGATTGGAGGGAGGACTGGAGGAGTCTTCGGTTCAAGTAAGTCTTTTTCTTTCTTTTTTAATTAGAGTTCTTATGATAGTTAGCATGTTTAGGTTTATGTTCTTTGCATGTTTTATGAGTTTTTATGCTTAGAATATATAGTAACATGCCTAGGCTTGTAGTAGAATAATCAAAACAAATGGGTCTTGGGCAAAGGGATAGCGGCATCATAATTTTTAATTTTTTTCCGCTGCGCACTCGCGGCCGCTTCCCAACAGTGGTATCAGCGCGCCGTTTTTGTTTTGATTAGTTCTCTCTCATTTGAACTCGAAATTGGGTGTGTAAAAGCTCGTTGGAAAGCTAACACCCTGAACTTACTTTTAGGCACAAGTTTTGCATGATTTGGTTAAGATTTGAATTGTGAAATTG
Organism: Zanthoxylum bungeanum; assembly: GCA_019454045.1. NCBI lineage: Eukaryota > Viridiplantae > Streptophyta > Magnoliopsida > Sapindales > Rutaceae > Zanthoxylum > Zanthoxylum bungeanum. The sequence goes on from SKCR01015554.1 coordinate 68,898, forward strand.
CATTTAAAGTTCACGCATCTGTAAAAAAATGTGAATAGTAAATTTATTTGATTAAAATAAAATGCAATATCATAATTAAATATTAATCAAAGTTATTTAATGCCTAAAATAATTCCAACATATTAAAACTCATATGCTTGATGATTCTATGTATGATTAGAATTGGCATGATTATTTTAGGGTGCAAGCATCTAGAGACTTTCTAAGGAAATAGAGAGTGTATTGCTTATCCCTTAGCTAAGTAATTATTCCGTGATGAACTTAGAGATTTATTACCTTTAAGGCTAATAAATATAAATCACTTGTTTATAATAAAAGACATTATAAAAGATACAAGTGGGGTGGGACCAAGGCGTTAATAAAACTTTCCAAACTAAAGTTAATTTAACCAAAGGTATTACTAGAGTTAGATAATGATTTGGTGTCTTCCTTCACTCACTACCTTTTTATAGCCAAAAGGAAAAGCTGTGAAGACATCTAGATAATCATTTACTCAAAGCTTACCTTAAAGCATATTTAAAGTGTTGGACTAATTTGGAGGATCTATTGTTTATTCCTGTCACCAAGGCAATAAGAGCCTAAGAGGTAAGGGTATTTAAGAGAGTTCGCTCCCCCTCCCTCTGGGGAATTTTCAATGGAGGAATCCATTTGACAGTTATTCACTTAAACTTGCTAAAATCCTCAATAATAATTTAAGTCTAAAATTTGCCTCCCATTGTAAAGTATAGACCCAAAGGGCTTAAACCGTATTGGCAGGACTAGGCTTTACCAGACTGACCAATACCAATTTGTCCCTAAATCGTACTATTGACAATGGTTTGACTTTTCTGAGTCATAAGACGCAGCGACCCTTAGGCGTGGTCTTATAACTTAGTGGCAAAGATTGGGTGTCCACAAGGACTAGCATAAGCTATGGCATGTTTGATTGCCCAACCCAATGATCAAGGAATTGTGATTTTATCATAAATTGGTTGGGAACCTACCTAATTATCGTATTTTATAACGACCGGCCCTAGTCGGAGTTATGAAATGATGATAATGGGATCCTTGCCCACAAGAAATCCATCATATTGGGGTTGATGCGATTTGCTTAAAATTTTAAAACAATTGAGTGGGAGCAACTTCATAATATTAAAAGCCCATGTTATTATGAAACATTAATGAAAACATATTCCTAATTTTAACATTCTCTCTTAACAGGTGGGTTAAAATATTTCACAAACATTCAAATGGCAAACAGAATATCACTTCGTTCCATCCTTGATGAGCATAAGCTCAAAGGGGACAACTACAATGACTGGTTTAGAAACCTTAAAATTGTCTTACGACAAGAAAAGATTTTCTATGTTCTTGAAAGACCATTTCCCCTGAACCCGCAGAAGATGCTGACCAAAATACATTTGATGCTTGGAAGAAGAAACACGTCGATGATGATGAGCAAGCAGTTTGCATAATGCTTGGCTCTATGTCGGACGAACTTCAGAAAGCTCACGAAGATATGGATGCTCAAACCATCATCCACTTGAAGGAGTTGTATGCAACTTCCGTTCATACCGTGAGATTCCAAGTGTCATGTGCCTTATTCCAAACAAGGTATAAGGAAGGATCTGTTAGTGGACATGTGCTTAAGATGATTGGCCACATTGAAAAATTGGCCAACCTTGGGTTCATCATGGATCATGAGATAGGTCACGATCTAATTCTTCAGTCCTTACCAAAAGACTTCTCTAACTTTATTATGCAGTTTCATCTGTCTAATAAAGAAGCTACTTTAGCAGAATTGCACAATCTGATAAAGCAAGCAGAGAAGACTTGAAACCGGAGCTTAAAACCTCCGTCATGCTTACGGGTACGGACCTGAAGCCACGAGGCCCAAAGAAAAATAAGGGCAAGGCCAAGGCTCCAGATCACCTAAAGCCCAATGGTAAGGTGGAGAAGAAAAAGGGAAAGGGAAATGTTTCTTTGTGGAAAGAAGGGTCATTGGAAGAAAGACTGCAGATCCTTGAAAGCCAAGGAAGCTAGGGAAGCCCAAGAGGCCAAGAAGCCCAATGCTTCAGGTATGTTGTATATGATTGAACTATATTCTCAAAACTGAACCTTCTACTTGGGTGCTTGACACCGGTTGTGGGACTCACTTGTGTAACAATGTGCAGGGCCTGAGAAACAGTAGGAGACTCCGTCATGGGGAGGTTGACTTACGCATGGGTAATGGAGCAAAACTGGCTGCATTGTGCGTGAGGACTTATTCATTAGTTTTGCCGAATGGTTTAGTTTTAGACTTAGAAGATTGTGTTTATGTACCTTCTCTAGTAAAGAACATCATTTCAATTTCTTCTTTATGTAATAAAGGCTTTTCATGCCTAATAAGTTGTAATGAATGTTCTATTTATTTCAATGAAATAAAATATGGAGATGGTATTTTGAATAATGGTATCTATGTCTTACAAACTAACAAAGAATGTTCAACCTCTAATATATACAACGTTAACTCGAATAATCTCAATGAATCACTTCTATGGCACAGTCGCTTAGGTCATATCAATGAAACAAGATTAACTAAGCTACATAAGGATGGGTATTTCAGACCCTTCAAATATGAACCTTATGGAACTTGTGAGTCTTGTTTACTTGGTAAAATGACCAAATTACCCTTCAAAGGTAAATGACAGCGTGCAGCGGAGACATTAGAACTCATACACTCTGATGTATGCGGACCAATGTCAGTCACCGCTAGAGGTGGATTCTCCTACTTCATTACCTTTATCGATGATCACTCGCGATATGGGTATGTGTACCTTATGCGGTACAAATCTGAAGCCTTTGAGAAATTCAAAGACTTCAAAGCTGAAGTAGAAAACCAGCTTAATAAAAGTATTAAGTCACTAAGGTCTGACCGAGGTGGTGAATACTTAAGCGACGAATTTCAAGATTACTTGAGAGAAAATGGCATTGTTTCCCAGTGGACTCCTCCGGGAACTCCACAGCATAATGGGGTCTCCGAAAGGAGAAATCAGACATTATTAGATATGGTCCGATCAATGATGCCAGGAACGGATCTACCTCTTTCATTTTGGGGTCTTGCTTTAGAAACTGCAACACTACTACTAAACCAAGTTCCTTCCAAGACTGTTAGTCAAACACCATATGAGTTATGGTCTGGGAAACGTCCTAGTCTTAGTTATCTAAGAGTTTGGGGATGTGACGCATATGTTAAGCTCACACAAACTAACAATTGGATGATAGGGCAGTTAAATGTAAGTTTGTAGGATATGCCTTGAACTCAAGAGCATACGTGTTCTACGTCCCAAATGAACAAAGAACATTTGTCTCACGAAATGCTAAATTTCTAGAGAATGAATTCCTTCTCAAGAAATATAGTGGGAGTAGACTTGACCTCGATGAGGTACGAGAAGAACAAACTAACATAGAACTAAACCCCAGGCCCCTCAAAAGGGCAGCGACGGAACAACCACAAGGTTATGAACTTAGAAGGTCTGGTGGTAGGGAAAGATATGAGCCTGAAAGATATGGTTTCCATATTGATATGAGGAACATGATCAGGTCATTGATAATGACGATCCCACCAGTTATGACGAAGCAATGCGTGACATTGATTCAGTCAAGTGGCTTGAGGCCATGAAATCCGAAATAGACTCTATGTATCAGAATCAAGTCTCTGGACTTGGTGGATGCACCTGAAGGGATAAAAACATAGGCTGCAAGTGGATTTACAAGCGTAAAACTGATGCAGAAGGCAACATCCAAACCTATAAGGCTAGGTTGGTGGCGAAAGGTTATAGACAAATCCAAGGAATTGACTATGACGAAACCTTCTCGCCTGTTGCAATGATAAAGTCCATTCGAATTTTACTGGCACTAGCTGCACACTTTGATTATGAGATTTGGCAGATGGATGTCAAAACAGCTTTCCTTAATGGGAACCTCGTAGAGGAAGTCTATATGACACAACCTGAGGGGTTTGCATCTAAGGATGATCATAATAAAGTATGCAAGCTTAAACGATCCATTTATGGACTCAAGCAAGCCTCCAGAAGTTGGAATATACGATTTGATGAGACAATCAAAGAATTTGACTTCATCAAAAATGTAGACGAGCCTTGTGTTTACAGGAAAAGTAGTGGGAGTGTTGTTGTATTTCTTGTATTATATGTCGATGACATATTAATCATCGGGAATGATATTCCCATGATGCAAGCCACCAAGCAATGGTTATCTCAGAATTTCTCCATGAAAGATTTGGGAGAAGCAGCCTACATCCTCGGCATTAAGATCTACCGTAATAGATCTAAGAGGTTGTTAGGACTTTCTCAATCTACGTACATAGATAAAGTTTTGAAAAGATTCAAAATGGAAGATTCCAAAAAGAGGTAATTTACCTACTTGTCATGGAATCAAATTATCTAAGGAGCAATGTCCACATACTCCTTCAGATAGAGAGCGTATGAGTAGGATCCCTTATGCTTCAGCAATAGGATCGATCATGTACGCCATGCTATGTACAAGACCTGATGTCTCTTATGCTCTTAGCATAACGAGCAGGTATCAGGCAAATCCTGGTGAGCAACACTGGGCAGCGCTGTCAAAACAATCCTCAAGTATCTGAGAAGAACTAAGGATGTGTTTTGACATACGGAGATTGTTCTGAGATGAAAGTCATTGGTTACTGTGATGCGAGCTTTCAGACCGATAGGGATGACAGCAGATCGCAAACAGGATATCTGTTTACTTTGAATGGCGGAGCTGTCAGTTGGAAAAGCTCAAAGCAGTCAACTACAGCGGACTCCACCACTGAAGCCGAGTATATTGCAGCATCTGAGGCAGCTAAAGAAGCAGTTGGATAAAGAAGTTCATCACGGAGCTGGAAGTGCTTCCCGCGATAAAGAATGGCGTCACGATGTACTGTGACAACACGGGCGCCATTGCTCAATCAAAGGAACCAAGGTCCCACCAGAAATCCAAGCATGTACTCAGGCGATTTCATCTCATCAGGGAGATTGTTGAGAGAAAAGAAGTTATTATAGAGAAAATACCCACAGAAGATAATCTTGCAGATTCTCTGACTAAAGGGCTGACTCAACAAAAGCATGATAGGCACACCCGAGAGTATGGTGTCCAGATTCATACTAGTTGGCTATAGTGCAAGTGGGAGATTGTTAGGGATATGCCCTATACCCAACTTGTGGATGGGCTATATGTACATGTATTTGTAATATTTTCATTAATTAATAAAATGGCAATCTTTATTATACGTGTCTTACATAAATTATATGAATCATCAAACACTGTAATAAAGCCCTTGGAGTAATAAGATGATGGCTTCCACGCCTTATGAGAATCATTACTCTCAAACGTTCCTAGTCATAGTTTTGTGAATAATCTGGGCGTTCACAAAGCGGAGAGACTAGCATGATGATATGATCCGCCCTTAAGTGGGGTAGCCGATCTCATAGGCTACTAGCGGAGATCCGTCCGCTTGGTGTATCACATGGATGCATGAGTTGCTCGTGTCCATCGAACTGACCGCGAAAGTTTTCACATGGAGTGTTTATCCCATGTGTCTGTGAGAACTTTCATGTATCGATTGTATGACTAGTCCTTAGACTTGAGGTCTTTACAATCTTATGTGTGGATCAAATAACTTTGACATTCTCCTTCCCCGGTTCAAAAGATCCGGTCATAAGGGTATGATTGGGTCATTTGTTGAAACACATGAAGTTTGTAAAGATACAACAGAGAATCGCCACTCTCTCGGATAATATTTTCTTATAAGAGTAGTATTCCAGTTCGCGGGTTGATATGTGTGATCAGTGCTTGAGACTGTGGCCGCAGCGGAAGAATCATGTGAGATTCTTGGGTTAGCACGATTCATGACACTATCAACATCATACCTTTGACTATATGGGTAGACACTTTCCATACCCTAGGTCAAACGGTGGGGATACAGTGAGGCGAGGGACCGTATCATATGTAAATCGCATACAGAATGGGTATATATCTTTCCTTCTCATTTGGGGGCCTTGGCATGTTGCTAGATGTCAACCTTGGTCATTGAAATCGAACGACCATCTGATCGGAGGATAATTTATGTTCGATTAAATTATCACGATTCATTTCATGTCCAACTTGAGGGGAACCCAAAAGGTCACACACAACAAAGTCGAAATCAATGGTTAACAGTGCACAATACAAATTTAACAGCATATATGATTGCTGTAGGAATTGTTCATAAATGGTTCAATGTGTTTAATTATTGAACAGATCATTTATGAGGTTCCAAAGTGGCTTAGGGATTGGTGAATGACGATAGGGGCACTTTGGGAATTGAAAAATGAATAAGAAAAAAAAAAAGTAAATAGTTAGTAAATTATTTTTTTTTTATTTGTTATTTGTTTTGAATTCCAATTGCCCAAACTCTTATTAGGGTTTTATAATCTCATTAAACCACTAAATTAAGATCCAATGGCTAAGATTAATTAGCATTTATCCCACATCGGATTCTTAATTAATTTTGTTGTCTTTGGAGCACCTATATAAACCCAAAGAATTCTTTACAAATTTTACACCAAACCTTTCATATCTTGGGTTTATATAAGTGAGCAACTCTAAAGTTTAAGAGTAAGCCACTGATTTTGAGGATCCTTAAGTCTAATTGACTAGAGGAATCTCAAGTTAAAAGTTTTGAGGTATTTGCCTAGGCTAGCACCAAGGGCAAAATACCGTGCACTCAAGGCGTAGTCTTGCCGTTGAGTTTTGGCTTTGGTGTGTGCACCTTTGGAGGCCACACACTTGGGTGGCTCTTTGGAACGTGGAAGAGCTTGCTGAGTTCGAGAAAAGCTTGTAGATTGGAGGGAGGACTGGAGGAGTCTTCGGTTCAAGTAAGTCTTTTTCTTTCTTTTTTTAATTAGAGTTCTTATGATAGTTAGCATGTTTAGGTTTATGTTCTTTGCATGTTTTATGATTTTTTTATGCTTAGAATATATAGTAACATGCCTAGGCTTGTAGAATAATAAAAACAAATGGTCTTGGGCAAAGGGAAATGGCATCATAATTTTAATTTTCTGCTGCGCACTCGCGGCCGCTTCCCAACATTAGAATTTATTAAATGCGACCTGCGTGTCCAGGCCTTTTATCTATTGAATCTTTGTATATCTCTTCTTCACCAATTCCCTCAATGTTAATGCGGTTTTATTTATTGATTTGTTAATTGGGTTAGAAGTTAGAATAGTGCTATAGCGGGGAGGAGGAAGGGAAATGAAGAGATTGGTTCTATGAACAATTTGTTTAATATATTCCATCCACTATGATTATTATTAGTTCGCGCCATATATGCTTGTTGTAGAAGGCATGCTCTTAAGGGTGTATGATGAAGGACCTAACAAAAGATAATTAAATTGGATGCCAATTTAACGCGAAAAAAAACCTAATCCCCAAATAATTAAGCGTTTTCCATCCATTGAGTGGTTTCTCTCTCAAGATCCAAGATTGGCATTGGTTTGTTGGCCAACAGTCAAGATCAATGTCCATCGCAGATGTGTTTGAACACGAAAGCTTTGTTATATATGCATGTCTTGGGAAGTTGTGACTTGTTGGCCAAAGTCAAGTCACTTCTGTTCATCGACAGGATTACGAAGTTCCCAGTCAATTGGTCCGCTTAACTGGAATCATAAGCTTGTTGAGCCAAAGCCAATGCTTAGTTGATTCAAAGAAAACTGTTGGGAAATATATTGGATATATTGACATATATATTGATATATGTTTCGGACTTGGAGGTCCACCTACTGCATCTGGAATTGGATGGGATCCAATTGATCTTAGAGATCTACCTAGTTAAGTATCATACAGCTTGTTGGCCAAAGTCAAGGTTGTGTATTATTTAACGGGATCCTAGCCCACTAGGAAACTAGTTTCCCGATTACTCAACAGAGGGTTAGAGGCTCGCCAAAAATAGTGGGAGGCCATTATTGAATTTACAATTTCGTTTAATACTTGCCAAATACGCGCTTTCAAATTATTTTCGTCATTTTATATCTTTATATTAGTTGGACTAATATTTTATTATTTTCATTTAACAATTGGACTATAACCGTAATCGTTAATTGAATAGTAGACTATTGCCAATTAAGATGGACGGAAGATCAACGTTAGGGACATTATCCTGGGCGAAAATTCTTTAATGGTGCGAACTTTCCTGACTAGGATATGAACCTCAGGATTGTCCTGTTGGCTGAGAAGATGCTCTATACGATAGAGAGACCTCTCGGGCCTAAGCCCGGAATTGAGCAGCCACTTGAGCTTGAGCTTTGGAAGACTCACAGTGATGACAACTCAACTGCTCATCCGTCATGCTTGCTGCAATGACCCCATAATTTCGTCGTCAAAATAAGGGATTGGATCCCCATGAAATGATGTTGAAATTGAGGGACCTTCATCGATCTAACCTTAGATCGCAGAAGAATGAGTTGCAAAAGAAGCTCTTTTGCTCTCGAATGTCAGATGATACATTGTCGAGCATCATGTGTCACAGATGATTGCTGACATCGAACAGCTGGGTCAGCTAGGCATTAAACTTTGAGGCTGAGACTTCCATAGATTTGATCTTATAGTCTCTTCCTGACAACTGGAGCGGGTTAATCATGAACTACAATATGATGAACCAAAAGAAGACTCTTGAAGAGTTGATGGAAATGCTGAAAGGGGTAGAAAAAGAGCTTCTAAAGGGCAAGAAGCGCGAGGCGCACTTCGCTTAAACATCTCAGAATGCCAAGGCTTGGCCGAAGGCTTCTGGAGGTGTGAAGAAGAAGAAGAAGAAGAGAATGGGCAGGGCCAAATCCTCAAAGTCTTCTGGGAAGGCAAAAGACAAATCCCAAGATGTCTGCCTACAGTGTGGCAAATGGGGTCACTGGAAGCGTGACTGCCGTGAGTACAAGGCGCAAATGAAGGAAGTGAAAGCGGTCAAGACACCAGCTTCATGTATGTTTGTTATTGAAATAAACATGTCTACTTCTAGTTTTAAAAATTGGATTTTTGATTCTGGTTGTGGTACTGGTATATATATATACTGATGTGCAGGATCTGCAGATTAGCACGAGACTGGCTTCAGAAGAGATCGACCTCCAGCTGGAAATGGGACTAAAGGTCACCGTTTTGGCTTTTGGGACCTACATTTTGGAACTGCCCTCGGGGCATGTACTTCATTTATCAGACTGCTATTATGTACCTAGTTTGACTATATATATTATATGTACTCTGTTTTGGAACTTCAATATACTTTGTGGTACTTATGTATGCAAAAATGTACCCGGTGTGTTAATTTGTATACTTTTGTATTCAAAACCTGATGTTTTGTTTATAAAAAATGATTGAGATATGTAGTGCTGATGTTAATAATGGTCTTTATTTTGAATATAAATCAATCTCAAATATATTAACATGACAAACAAAAGGCTTAAATTAGTAACAAGGATGAACTTATATGTGGCATTGTCGTCTGAGACACATAAATAAGACTCCTATATCCACACTTTCGAAGAGTGGATACTTGGACAGATTTGATCCAAATTCATGTGAGGTCTGCGAATCATGTTTATTTGGCAAAATGCCTAAAACACCTTTTAGCGGTAAAGGTGCACGTGCCACCAAACTGTTAGCCCTCGTTTACAGTGACGTATGTGGGCCCATGTCTAGCCAGGCTAGAGGTTGATATGAATACTTCGTAACCTTTACAGATGATGCATCGCGTTATGGTTATGTGTATCTTATAAGACACATGTCAAAAACTTTTGAGAAATTCAAAGAGTTTCGACACGAAGTAGAAAAACAGACCTACAAAAGAATTAAAACATTATGGTCGGACCGTGGTGGAGAATACTTAAGTAATGAGTTTCTCGATTACTTGAAAGAGTATGGTATTTTTTCACAGTGGACTCCTCCCGGAACACCTCAATTAAATGGTGTGTCCGAACGAACGAAGAAACCGAACTTTATTGGACATGGTAAGGTCTATGATGAGTCCCACAGAGCTACCAATTTCCTTATGGGGATATGCATTAAACAGTGCAATACTTATTTTGAATAAGGTTCCGTCAAATTCTGTTGAACAGACTCCATATGAAATATGGACAAGAAAGAAACCAGGTTTCTCATTCCTGAAGATTTTGGGATGCTGGGCATACGTTAAACATTTGGATGGTACCAAACTAGAACCCAAATCGGATAAGTGTATATTTGTAGGTTATCCTAGGGAAACCAAAGGATATTCCCACAAAGAGAACAAGGTATTTGTTGCTCTACATGCGATTTTCCTCGAAAAGGAATTCATAAATGCAGTGGTAAGTGGGAGGAAAGTAGAACTCGATGAAAATTGGAGTGATACTATTCCTGGCACTGATTCCCAAATAGAACACGAACAGTTCATCAGGGATGAGACTGTACCACAATCTTCTTATACACAAGAACCGCGTAGATCGGAGAGAGTCAGAAAACAACCTGAGAGGTATGGATTTCTGATCTCACCTCACGTAGATATTAATCTTATTGAGGATAATGAGCCGGCTACGTATGAGGAAGTGATACAAGGTATCGACTCCACTTTATGGCAAGAAGCCATGAAGTCCAAAATGGATTCCATGTATACCAACCAAGTTTGGACACTGGTTGATGCACTAGAAGGCGTAAAGCCTATTGGTTGTAAATGGGTCTTCAAGAAGAAGACTGACATGGATGGCAACATACAAACGTACAAAGCTAGGCTTGTAGCGAAATGGTATCATCAACAACATGGTGTCGACTACGATGAAACTTTTTCACTTGTTTCCATGATTAAATCCTTTCGGATAATGCTTGCTATTGTTGCATATTTTGATTATGAAGTATGGCAGATGGACGTCAAAACCACTTTCCTTAACGGAAACCTTTTGGAGGATGTTTCTATGCAACAACCTGATGGTTTTGTCGTTCCAAAATATGCAAACAAGGTTTGCAAGTTAAATCGATCCATTTATGGATAAGCATCGCGTTCTTGGAACCAACGTTTTGATGAGATCATAAAAGAATATGATTTCGTTCAAAACGAAGATGATCCTTGTGTATATAAGAAGGTTAGTGGGAGCGCACTGACATTCATTGTCCTTTACGTAGATGATATATTGCTTATTGACAATGACATTCCCATGCTACAATCGGTGAAAGCTTGGCTTTCATTAAAATTCTCCATGAAATATCTAGGAGAAGCAGCTTTTATTTTGGGAATAAGGATCTACCGGGATAGATCTAGAAAGCTGCTTGGACTCTCTCAGAGCTCGTATATTGACAAAGTGTTGAAAAGATTCAACAAGGATCAGTCTAAGAGGGGATTGTTGCTAGTGTCACATGGCATCTCTCTATCTAAGGACATGTGTCCTAAAAGTAAAGATTAGAGAGACAACATAAGTCGGATCCCGTTCGCTTCTGCAGTCAGATCGATCATGTATGCCATGATATGCACGCGACCTGATGTCTCGTATGCTTTGAGCATGTATAGTCGCTATCAAGCCGATCTAGGTGATGGTCATTGGGTTGCGGTTAAGAACATCCTTAATATCTTAGACGAACTAAGGATGCTTTCTTAGTCTATGGAGAAGGAGAACTTGAGCTAACTGGGTTTACCGATGCAAGTTTCCAAACCGATAAAGACGACTGTAAGTCACATTTCGGGTACATATTTTGTTTGAACAACGGAGAGCAGTGAGCTGGAAATCTTCTAATCAAGAGACTATTGTCGATTCAACAATAGAAGCAGAATATATACTGAGGCAGAAAAAAAGAGCAGCAAAAGAGGCAGTTTGGATCCGTAAATTCCTAATTTGATTAGGAGTAATTCCGTTAGCAGCTGAGCCCGTTCCTTTGTATTGTCACAATAACGGGGCTATAGCGCAGGTTAAGGAACCGCGGTCTCATCAACGATCCAAGCATGTACTTTGACGTTTCCATTTGATTCGTGAGATCATACATTGTGGCGATGTGAAGATCAAGAAGGTCGCATCATATGACAACATTGCAGATCCGCTGAAGAAGGCTATTTCTCAGCAAAAGTTTTGCGCGACATGTACATAGTCATGTGTTAGATACTTGAGTGATTGGCTATAGGCCAAGTGGGAGATTGTTGGACAATTATGACCCATAGCATCACTATTTGTAAAAGACATTGTGGTTTTTGTATAAATTAACCATGTGATAAAGGAAATTGCTATTTTATCATTTTGTAATTAGATTACTTGATAATATAAATGATAAAAGTCCTTATGATTAGTTCCGGATTAATAAGATATGAGATAGTATCAATCCATGAAAGGTTTAATCATTAAATATCCCTAGTCGTATTATTATCGAGACTGGATATCGATAATGCGGATTAGACTAGTATTGCACTTGTCCGCGTTATGGAAGCTTAACGACATAGTTCTCATATATTTAACTATTGGATACTTATACAAGTGCGATAAGAGGTTCTGTTTACCGATGATACGGGAACAGCTTCGCTCTGGATAGACCCATCGGAATCCCATTGGTAGTATGACTATGTGTCTATGGGAATCTGAATCAGGGTAGGTGTATTTGGTCTTAACCTGATACTTGCATCGCTAATACTTCCGCAATCAGTACGCTTTGGTTTTGGTCGTCCGGGGCTTTAACAGGTTCTGTGTACGCCTCTTCTGGGTTTATTAAGAATCGTTATTATTGGGTGTGATGTCAAGATGGAATTATCACTTCAGTCATATGGAGATGATGATCACGCAGGGATAGAGAACCGGTACTCTAATATGTTGTAACTATCGGGATAATATGACAAGGTCATGATTATCCGATTAAAGAGACTAGTTGCTAGTGATCTGATATATGCTTCGAAAGGGGCAGACACAATTCTAGCCCCAGGCCTAGCATGTGATATCTGATACTGGATCGTAATACGTAATACTTAGTATACTACCCTTGATAAAGATTATGTATTCTTTAAAAGAATATTTCTGGAGAATTGGGTAGGCACGATGCTTTGCTAGAAGCCAACCATGTCTTGTAAATTGGTAAGAACGTGGTACGGGGTATGCACGTGTTCAGATAGTCCGACGACCGAACTTACTGCCAACATATCCAGGAATTACGGCAAGAATTTATCTGGGATAAAATTTGAATAGTAGAGAGAGAACGATTAATTTGGAATTAATCGATTAAATAATATATCAGATATATTAATTAAAATTAGATTTCAATGCGGAATTAAAATTGGATTTTAATTCGGGCAAACGAATTAATTTAGAATTAATTCGTAAGCGACTTTAATAATAATGTCGCAACGGCAAATTTGTTAATTCAGAATAAATGAACCTGGGCCCGAGCAAAGTTCCGTGTTGGATTATTCGACTTAAATTCATAATTTACAAGTGGTGGGACCCACTTGACTTACATCACTAGTTTGACTAGTGATGGAAGTAGTTGATGGTTGAGTGTAAAGCTTAGATTGCTTGTTTTTCACTCAATCAAAGTCTCAACACACTTTGTCATTTGGAATGGATATATACCAAATTGGATTTGGTAAATAATAATTGATTTTAGAAATCAAATATCAAGAAAACCAAAAACACTCTCCTCTCTCCCTCACAATTGTCGTGAACCCTCCTCCCTCTCTTGGAGATTTTGCTTCAAAATTTCAAGTGAGCTAGCACTTCCAAGAGTCATTCAAGGTGTTAGGGAAACCAATCATTGAGTTTGGAACACAAAGAAAGGCTTGGAGCTCTTCAACAAAGGATCAAAAGTTTTGAACTTCCTACATCCATCAAATCCGTTCAATGTAAGTATTCTGCAACTTCTTTGAATATTCACACACCGAATCATGATTAAGGATACTTGGCATTTTCTAGGAACACTAACAGGTCTGATCTAAATAGATCGATGATGTGACTGCCATCAAAGTGTGGAGGATAACTCATATATCTACTGTGGTATCTCAAGTCGAAGGACCACTATGCTCGCTCAACTCGAGAAGATTCCTATTAACGTTGGTGTACAATCTATTAGGAAATCTTCAGTGAGTCATTCAATGTTTATCAAATAAACACCTACATGTCTATACGAGTCTCCCGAGACTCATGGTTCATTGGGATAAACCATCAGACCAACTCACGATATACGACATGTAATGGTCTCATCAGATTTTACTAACTGACCCGTGTTAGTAAATCTTGACCAGGAACATTATTTAAGGATATACAACTTATAGTGACGCTTCCCAATGTCAATTACAAACTACGTTGTAACTGCGAACTACATTGTAAATCTTAGGGTCTTTGTCTAATATACACGTATCACTAAATCAGATTTAGTTTCAATCTAATCATAATTAAATATCTAATCGTAATTAGATTGAAAACGTATATAAAAGACAAGGGTGCCTACCATTAAATAAGTAATATAATGGAAAAAAAGAATTGTTCATATTCATGAATCAGATATAAATACGATCCGGATTGGCACTCCGAGCACCAACCCTAACAAACCTTGTTAGCCATTGAGATTAGAGAATTCAGAGTAGTTATATAGTAGCAGTATTAGGCCTTTATAAGGCCAGAGGGTTATTATCGCACCTAAGGTATGTGTTTGAGATATTTGAGACTGAGAATTCGGTGTAGCACCGTAGCTGTGCTTGAATTTAGGAGGGGTATGTTAAACCCTCGCAGTTATTGGTTGGTTAGGTTCTCTGGTTTATAACCAAGTTAAAAGAAATAGAGTTAGACAATTCCTAGAAATAGAATAGAGATTTTCCATGTATGTATTGTAAATCAGATTGGAAGGTATAAGTACGGATTAATTTCGAGGATGTAATTTTATAAGGAGAGGAGAATATGTAATATCCCGATTATTTTTCGGAACGGTTCTAGAAGCTTTCTGAATTGAAGTGTGGAATTTGGAACTGATTGATATTTGGAAATAGGTGAGAATACTTCTTAAGTAAAGTTTCATCGTGTTGGAAACGCGTGGTTCTGAGAACCGGTTATGCGATTTTTGATTATATCGCGTAAAAGTTTCTTGTTTCGGCTATAAATATAGCAAACAAACTCCAATTGAGTTGATTCTTGAACCATCAGACTCTTTTTTCCGAGACGAACAACTTTTGTATTGAACAATTTTTAAATTTTCATAAGAAGGGCTTCAAAATAGTTGACTTCCAGAAATACCCTTCTAAGTGGGGGTAATTTTCTAAATTATGGAAGAATGGTATTATATGTAACACTTATTTTACTGTTCATCATTACAAAAAAAGAAGAAAAATGAGAGAGGGAGATAGAAGAAAGAGAAAGGAAGGCGTGGCCGGCGCACAGACTGGCATGCGCGCCGGCATAGCCGGCTTTGGCTAGAGTAGGCTGGCCACGTGGTGGCTGGCGATTCCCCATTAGGCGGCCGGATCTGTGAGAAAAAGATAGAGAAATTCATAGAAATGGGTTTGTCGATCCCGGCTCATCGCTTCATTTCATGACCCGAGCCACCTGCCGAATCGAAGCTCTCGGAGAGTACTACAAGATAGTATGGATGATTTTTCCGATCCGTACTCGGTTGCATACGAAACGAGAAGAAGAAGTGGCAGTGAACAGTAATGTCAGATGAACAGTAGCTCCGTTCGGAATTTCATCGATTCCAGCACATTCGTGGGATCGTTTGGAGTCTGTATATACTCTCGAAATCTCGGTAAGACCTCCCGGTAAAAAATCTTTAATTTTAAGATTTTCGCTAAATATTCGGATGTTTCCAATAGATTCGTATATTAGAGTATTGATATAAATTAAATTGTTTGAGCATTAGTATATTGAATATGAGCATTCGGTAGAATTGAGTGGAAATGTAACGAGTTTGATCGATATGATAGAATACGTAAGATTTCGGTAAAAGTGGGTTTTTGCATATAAATATGTATTTTGATTTTAACGATAGTTATGAGTTATTTATGATATTACGAACATGTTTGGATAAATCCAGGTAGGTTCGGAGGGTTCGGGACCCTTCCCTAGCATTTGCAGATATTTTTTCGGAAGAATTTCTAAAAATATGTAAATCGAGAATTTAAGATAACCGATCACTTGGGTTAGTTTCTAATGATGTTATAAGATTACTAGAACTGAAAGCATTGAGATTGGACTTGTTTTTGTTATTCCGGAAAGATCCAGGATTTTATCATAGTTAAGTGGAGAATACCGTAAATCGTGATTTTGACGGAATTTTTGCCATTTAGTTTGACAGATGTAACTAGGACCTGGAGTGCTCGCGAAGCCAGGTAAGTAAACCATACGATGAGAACTTAAATTAGTGATTTCGTGTTTGAATATATATATATATATATATATATATGACATGTTAGGCTAAAAGATGATAGTTAAGGTATATTCTTGAGAACGAAGTCATGTATGGATCTTTTTATTGATATGACATGAAGTGAGACATAAGATGAACTTAATGTTCATGTGTATGTATGAATGTATTGAAGTGTATGAATCAGTACTAATATGGATTCGTGTATGTAAAATATGTGTATGTATAAGCATGTGTATTAGCATATAAAACACTATTTGTATATGTATTACATGATCAGATATGTATGATTCAGGTATAAAGGATTGGTAAATGAAATAAGTTATGACTTTAGAATTTATAATAGTACGTGTAGATGTACGTCATTGGGATAAGTTTGTTATTGATCAATGTATATGATTTAGCGGTATAGAGGTTGAGTTGGTATAGGCTAAAGTCTTTTCCGAGTGATGGAAGTTCGTGATTGATTGGATACATATTTGAATGGTGAATATTGATTGATAAGTAAAGAATGTGAGGATTGTAAAGGTCATGGTATCAGAATTCGAAGTAATAAATATATTCATATGTTTGATATATGTATATAAACGTATGTGTGTGATGATTATGAATAATTAAGCAATGTTTATCATGTATATGTTTGGGTATGAGAAACAATATAATTAGTTTGTGACACGTGACATGTATGCATGTGGGTATGTTTAACCGTTAACAATTTTGTGGTGTAGTAGCTGAGCGGGTCAGGAAATCTGTTCGGATGACATTCATTTCATACCTATTCTAAATAGGTAATGAGTTCCGTAAGAGTATTGTATGTGTGAGCCAACTCATATGTATGTGTTGTTTTGATTGTGTGTTCCTGGATGCCTTGACTATTGTGTATATATGAGTGGAGTACTTATTTCAGAACTTTAACTGTGATTTCTGATATAGTTTTGCATTGTGTTGATTTAATTGTTTTTCTTTGAAATAATGATTTCATGCGAATGAAATATATGATTTAAGCTTTTTGATAAAGCTTGGTTTAAGATAAATGATTTGATGATGAAATGGTTTCAAAGGTATGATTTTATGATTTTGGAGGTATGGGGTAAAAACCCACCTCAGATATAACTTGATTCAGATATGAAATTGACAAATATCGGTAACCAATCCGGAATAACGGTAACCAATCTGGTACGTGTGCACACAGAATACACGACTAGGGATGAAAAATGCCCCTAGATCCTGAGTATTGGGCTAGTAGAATAGCGAGTCCCCTAGATCCAGATTTTAGAGACATATTGATGGCACTGATAGCACCAATGTTTACTGGTTTAGTGGTTTGGGGGACGGTGAGACGTAATGCCCCAAGACCACGAGATTATGTATAGGATGACATATGATATTTCTGATGATGACACATATGTTTTCATAACTTTTTTACAAAAGTTTTGAAAGGAAAACTTGGATTTGAGTATTGTGAACTCGGAAAGTTATTGTATTGATTATGAGTATTTACCGAAAAGCTCAGAGTTTTACAGACATAAAAAAGTTTTCAGAAAAGTTTTACAGAAAGAGATGTGTTTTCAGTTAAGAAAAAAGATTTCTGAAAAGACATTTTTTTTAGACATTTTGTTTGGATTGCCGATTTTATGATATTTCAAAGATGGATAATTATGGTAAAAGTATATGTGTATGAATTTATGTTTCATGTGATTGAAGTGTATTTGTAATCAAACGATATACTCTATAGTATTCATGTTTTGCTTTGTATGCTTTGGATGTTAGCTATTAGAATAGTGGAAGTGTAGATAAGTAGATATGAATGTTTGACATGGGTTAAGTATAAAGGATAATAAGAAGTTAAAAAAATCTGAACTTGTAATAATTTAGTAATTCTGAACGGTTGATATGTTGACTTGTTTATTATAATACTAACTATCTTATGTTGTATAGAGGTCTGAGGTTTCAGCCCAGTGTTTTAGTAAATGTTATGTAGCTCACGTAACCTTTATAAAGTAACCAGCCGTAGTTTAAGCTGACTAAACCACCATGGGTTTTGGATGGCCTTAGCCGTGGGTTTGGGTGGTTTGTTAGATTATAAGTTAGTTCCAGTTCTGAGAATGTTGATGTTGTATTCAGTGCAGTGAGTGTATTATCAAGGTATAATATTTGTATGCTGTCATCGGATTAAGAAGAAATTTATAAGTTTGAGTATAACTACATATATTTGATTTCTATTTAAGTTATTATTGTCATTTGATATATTTTCATAAGATATGAGTTACTTACTGAATTTTGTAGCTTACACCCTAACAGTTTGCTAGTTTTGCAGGTTCACATTGGACTTAAAAAGCTAAAAGATTCTAGAGGTGTTTTGTAGACAACAGATCACCCCGATGCAGTCAAGTCGGTCTTGAGTTATTGTATGGTTCTGGTGTTGGACAATTATGACCCATAGCATCACTATTTGTAAAAGACATTGTGGTTTTTGTACAAATTAACTATCTAACAATGGAAATTACATTTTATCATTTTGTAATTAGATTACTTAAATAAATAAATGATAAAAGTCCTTATGATTAGTTCCGGATTATAAGATATGAGACAATATCAATCCATAAAGGTTTAATCATTAAATATCCATGGTCGTAGTATTATCGAGACTGGACATCGATAATGCAGAATAGACTAGTATTGCACTTGTGTGTGTTATGGAAGCGTAACATCATAGTTCTCATATATTTAAGTATTGGATACTTATGCAAGTGTGATAGGAGGTTGTGTTTACCGATGGTACGGAAACAGCTTCGCTCTGGATAGACCTCGCGGAATCCTATTGGTAGTATGACTATCTGTCTATGGTAATCCACTTCAGGGTAGGTATATTTTGTCTTAACCTGAGACTTTCATCGCTAGTACTTGCGACAATCAATACGCTTTGGTTTTGGTCGTTCGGGACTTTAACAGGTTCTGTGTACACCTCTTCTGGGTTTATTGAGAATCGTAGTGTATTGGGTGTGATGTCAAGACAGAAGTATCAATTCAGTCATATGGAGATGATGATCACGCAAGGATACAGAACTGGTTCTCTATTATGTTGCAACTATCGGGATAATATGACAAGTTCATGATTATCCGATTATACAGACTAGTTGCTTGTGATCCGATATATGCTTCGTACGGGGCAGACACTATTCCAGCCTCAGGCCTTTCATGTGAAATCAGATACTAGATCGTAATACGCAATACTACGTATACTACGCCTAATATAGATTATATATTCCTTAAAGAAAATTTCTAGAGAATTGGGTAGGCACAACGCTTTGCTGGAAGCCAACCATGTCTCGTAAATCGGTAAAAACGTGGTATTAGGTAAGCACGTGTTCGGATAGTCCGACGACCGAATTTACAGCCAACATATCCAGGGATCTCATGGTCGCTTCCCGAAGATTCACCGATGACGTATGACTCGCTTAGAATTAATCTGGGATTAATTATAAGGGAGAGAAAATTAATCTGTAATTAATTACGGTAAGAATTAATCTGGGATAAAATTCAACTAGAATAGAGAGAACGATTAATTTGGAATTAATCGATTAAATAATATATTCGATATATTAAACGAAATTAGATTTCATAACGGAATTAAAATTAGATTTTAATTCGGGTGAACGAGTTAATTTAGAATTAATTCGCGAGCGACTTGAATAGTAATTTTGCTAGGCATAATTGTTTAATTAAATTTGATTTAATTACGTCGCAACGGAAAATTCGTTAATTCGGAATTAACGAACCCGAGACCATAATGTGTTTGCGGGCCCACTCGGATTTTGAATTCAAGTGGGGCCCACACAAGTCACATCACTTGTCACTTTAATTGCCTTTTTGGTGATGGAATTTGGTGAGTTGGTGATGACTTACTAAACACTCAAACTTGAAAAGTGATTGACTTTTACCAAATATTAGATATTTTGGTATATCATTATTTTTTTTTGGAAATCAAATACACAAGCCAACATTTTCACTCTCATCTCTTCTCTCTCATGCACGCCCAAGTGAAGAATTTCCTCTCCCAAATTTTCTTGGCTTGGCCGAGAACTTCAAGAACCAATTGGAAGATTTGTTACAAATTTTTCAAGAGCTAGCACTCAAAGGGATCATACAAAGGTGATAGGGAAACCATTCACATTGAGCTTGGAATCAAAGATCAAAGCTTGGAGCTTGATATACAACTTTGGAGGAGCTTGGAACAACTTCAAAGATAGCAAAAGGTTTTTGTTATCAACACATCCTACAACCGATCTTTGTAAGTATAATTCCGCTATACTTCTCTTTTCGTATTCACACTTTTATCATGCTTTAAATGTTCTTGGGATGATCTTAGAGACCAACACTGGGATGTGTAATTGGGATCCCACAGCCTTAGTTTTATTTATTTGTATCATATTTTTAGTTTTAATCGTGCTGAGCACGTAGTTATTGTAGTTATTTGTCTTATGTCAGGCCGGATGCCTATTTACATAAGTTGAGATGATTGCTTTTTTTTTAATATCATGACTCCTCGAGGTGCTGGACTTGGATCCAGGTTTCATGCTTTTTAGAAAAGGTCATGCCGAAACTTTAGTACTAGGTGAGATGTTACAGAAAGGATGAAAAGTGACTTTAGAAGGTAACGTTTGCGCTAACCAGGTAACGGCTACCCAAATAGTGAATTAGTCATTGTTCGGGCAGCCTATGAACTTTCCAAGTACTATTGGGGCTGACCTGGGCAACCTCGTGTGGTTTCTGTTGGTCACTTCGGCCGAAAATACGTTTTATGCTATTTCAGGGAAAATATTTTCAAATTAATTAATTTGATATTTAATTCAATTTTATTGTTTTTGCAAGAATGTGAAATTAATTTGATTAATTTCGAATTGTTTGACAATTTAGGAAAATCCCCATTAAGCATTAAAGTGACTAGTATTAGGAATACTTATTTATTGGTTCATCTTGTCAATACGGATATCAACAAATTTTTCTAGCTATATCTGAGAACTTGCCAAAGCTGTGAGGGTATAGTCGAAGGAAATTTATTTTTATCGGATATATATGATAGTAGTTAAATTCAAGTGAAATTGGATTCCTGAACGTACTGTCACAATGAAAAATGGTCAGGACCAAAATCAGGAGTCACAATGAGTCTGATTAACAATTGAGTTATCTACCTGTGAATATACGTAGGAAAGAACGTGCCAAAGTTTTGAGTCGGAATATATTCACAGGTTCCTCTTCTCATTATGGAATTCGATTTAATTATTGTATTTTCATTTTCCATTGGGGATTACGGTATTACGTAAAGTTTTGGGAGACACTGTTGGGTTAAAAATTAATAACTAAGACATTGTGTAATATTATGAAAATTATCGCTTGTATGTTTTCCTTATTCTATTATGTAGATAGAATTAAACTTTTAATCCACAACATGCATATCTTATATATGTTTTCTGACTTCACTTATGATTTCTAGAATAGGTTCTCGACTAGAGTAGGTTGTGATGTAATCCTTAATAGAGAATTATTTTTTTTATGCAGTAAGAATTGATATGAATTGATTCATGTTTCAAGATTATTCAATGGCATTAAGAAAAACCCCATTAGGTATTTATTTATCTGATAATGACGTTTCTTGACTTTAGTGACCTTTAGAGGTCACATGTCCGACATTATTTTCTAACCAATTATTTACACTTGTTGTGAATAGTTAAAGGCAAATTATAAAGTTGAAGAAATAAGATGTGTATAATTGTGTGTGGAGAATATCGATTCTCACAACATGACAACTATATGTATAGGATATCAGATTGCCCGTCTAGTTATTTAAAATATAATTTAATGATTGTTTTAATATTTGATATTAGAACTTGCGAATAATGGATAATTACTTATTCTTTATAAACAATCATTACATATTTCAATACGACTAGTAGTGTCATTGATGTAGAGATAAACATTAAGAAAAAATATTCGGTTAAGTAAATAACTTAGAATAATGCTTTATGAATTAATCACTTTAGCATTAGATGCTGTAACGACCGGAAATCCCGATTATTGTTACACTATGGGATAAGTGTTATATAATATAAATTATGCTGGACACATATACTTTCATAAAATGATTTTGGGAACGATCAAAAATTCTTTGAGATTCCGATACTAGACGATACGATATTCTACTCCGGACAGCGTTTAGTAATCCGTCCATAATGTTTTCATACGATCTCCGATTTTTATGAAATTTATATCGTCGGAAATCTTAAACTGAAAGCTACAACTTCTGCGTTGAAAGCCTTCCAAAATTCAGACCAGAAACGGGTCAAAAATTTTAATTTCCACTGCTGCTACAGTAACTTCGAGAATAGTCTAGATATTGAGTGATGTGTCTCAATCATGGCCACCCATATACATGATTAAAATCAGCCCATTTACCTATAAAAAGGGCACTATTCCCTCATCTCCTTGAAGGCAAAAACGTGAGCAACCACGGAAGATCTCCTCAAATTTTCTTCTTCTTCCTCAAGCCATTCTAGGGTGCAACAAGTGATGATTCTGAAGTTCTTATCACACAAAGTAAGCTTCTAAGTCCCATTCTTTCTTTATTTATTAGTTTTGGACAAACAATCTAAAGCCCCAATTGCACCATATATATTCTAGAATTTGGAATAGTTAAATTGGCTTTGAATTAGTTGTTTGCATGAGTTTTTGGAAGTGTTATGATAATATTAGCATGATTTGAGAGTGTATATGTTTTTTGTGCTTGAGGTAGATGAATTGGTATATAAATATTGGATATTGATTATGCTTTTAGTATTGATAAAGAAGTATTGATTATGCTTTTAGTATTGATAAAGAAGTTTAGAGAAGTACTTATAAGAAGATGGTAAAGTGATGATATGAGGATTGTGGAATTTTGGCTTTGGGAAATGGTTAAATTATTGTTTGAGGTTGATAATTGATATAGAATTGGTCAATTTGAAGTTCAATAAGTTGGTTTGTGCAATAAGTTTTGTTATGAAAGTGATTGTGGTAATTTTAGGTATTGGATAAACATGGAGAAGCAAACAGAATCCTAGAAATATGTTTCACGTCGAGACGCTAAAGAGTTGTGCGTCGCGACACACAAGGGTAAAATGACTGCACGTCTCTGGTCGTTGCGCGTCACGACGGGCAGGGGCTTGTATCGTGACGCGTGGCACAACTCATTCCCAAAACAATTCTAAACCATTCCAGTTCCACCTTAGCGTGTTAGAGACCACCATTAGGGTCTCGTATCAAATCACATGCATACATTGCATGTTATTCCAAGACTGATAAACTAAGTAATGATATCACGAACTTGAATTGAGAAAGTTTAGCCTAGTTTTGAAACTCATCTCATGTTTAGTAATCTAACCAAATTACCATTTTTAGACCATTGCAGGAATCACATTTTCCTTTGACGAAGCGATATAACACCAGTCAGATTCTAAACATGGAGTGGACACTTCTCTTTTAAATTGACATTTCGTTTGTTTATTTTCCTAACAGACTTATTTTTACACTTTAGGGCGTTAGATGATTTTATTATAGATATTTCATGAAAGTATATGACCTAAGTTTTATTTGAGAAAGAAATGTTTTCAGAATATGAGTTTTAGGGTTTTTCGAGGCATTGGGGAAAAACTCACCTCAGTATGTAACTTGTTACTGTTTGGAATTTACGGATAGCACATGTGCACATGTAGAGGACTGGGGGGGGACGGCGAAACGTAACACCCTTAGATCCTAGTTCAGGACTAGGGATGACAGATGCCCGTAGATCCTAGTTTCATAGCTTGGAGGGTAGCATAGATCTGCACCCCCAGTTCTAGTTCAGTGCCTTTGGGGACGGCGATACGTAACGCCCCAAGACCACTAGTTTCAGGTACAAGTGTGGCATGCTTTGGGGGACGGAGATAAGTAATGCCCCAAATTTATGGATTTGCACTCCTGGCTCTAGTTAGGTTTCTGGGGGACGGCGATACGTAACGCCCCCATACGTCAAGTTTTTCAGAGACATATCAGTTTTCAGATTCCAGATTTTCAGAAAACAGATTTCAGAAATAAGATTTTAGAACAGTTTTCCAAAAAGCAGATATTTCAGAATTAGTTTTTAGAATAGATCTTTCAGATATAAGTTTTCGGAACCAGTCATTTAAAAGCAGATTTCAGAAAAGTTAAGTTTTATTAAAGAGATTCCGGATAAGTTCTCTCTAAAATAGCTCAGAGTTTTCAGACAAGAAAATGATTCTCAGATAATTTGATTTTCTGAAAGACCCTTGATTTTTGAATTAAATGTTTTCATTATAGTATTTCAGTTTTTATCGTCCACTCACTTAGATCGTACAACGGTCTAACCCACCCACTCCCAGTTTCTTTGTTTTGCAGGTATTCTCGGAGGATGAGCTCTGGAGGACGGATATTGATGCAGTCACTAGGTTATGGAGCCCACCAGTTCAAGTTAGAGTCAGTGAGAGTCCAGTCAGAGTCAGTTAGAAGTCGTGTATTAGTCTTGAGTAATGTGATAGTCATTATAAGCGCATGTTATTAAGTTAACAGTTTTTACTATTGATTTTTAATATTTCATGTTCATGAGTTTGGGTATTGGCCTCATGTATAAGATTTTGATTGAGAAAATAATATTATCGTTGTTTATAGTGATGACCGGTGCTTACACACTCGTAGAACGGAAGCACACGATCGTTCAAGTAGTATAAAAGTATCGATCCCACGAGGACTTAATACCCTATATATTAATTTTATGAGGTCAAATGATTACTAGTATCTAACAGGTTGGATTGATTGATTTGAAATGGTGAAGATTTTAAATTTAAAATAAGTAAATAAAATTTCACGAAGGTAGGTTTAAAAAAATTCAATATTAAAAACTATCTAGGGTTGTGAATCTTTCTAATATATTTAAAAGATGAAGTGGTTATTTCATGTTTGTGTAATAAATCGGTTTACTAACCTGGAACACTAAATATGCGAATGCCTCTGTCGATGGTCAGACGCAAATACCCAGTTTAACCCAATTGAACCATATGTCTATGTCAACCAAATTATATGGATTCATTAAGTTTAAGTTCCATTATGGCTACCCCCGCCCGACAGGTATATGTCCTATCCTGAAGGAAATCTATTAAAGGGTTATATATCCTCAAGGAAGATTGTGGGCTATTAAGTCTAAGGAGAAACCTAAAATGCCTTTGTCAGTTTATTTTAGATTTACCAGATCAATCTTATTATTGGCCACTTAACAAGACGCATTAATCTTAAGACTTAATAAGTAAACCTTTAAATTCCCCAAATTATAAAATAACCCCTTATAAACCGGTGATATTAGAATTCATCACAACCTCAGATACCTAACCTTAGTTACGACACATAACTAGGGCTAGTAAAATAAAAGACATAAAGTAAAATTCTGAAAAGTAATTGTGGTAAAGTAAAAGCTGAAAAGTAAATTACAATAAATAAAATGCTAAGGTAAAAGGATCAACTTTTACGGTTTACTATTTAGATATCTCACTTATTATAATATATTAACTTGTGATTATTTTACCAACCGGCCATATAGGCGGTAACCTGATTAAGTCAAATTAAGTCCAACCAGCCATAAAGGCGGAACCAAAATAAACCTGCCATATAGGCGGTAAGAAAATTTAATTACCAACCGACAAATCTGGCGGTATCCTGGCTTAGTCAGTTTTAAACCAGATTAAAATGAATTACCAACCGACCAATATAGCGGTATCCTCATTAAGTCAATATTTTAAATAGTGAATATATTATATTTACGGGAGATTAATCTAGATAGCAATAGTAAAAGAATTACCTTTCACCCTAGCAGGGGGAAGTTACCTCCTCGTGGTTGAATAGTAAAAAATGTAAAAAATATAGAAAGTAAATTACTATTACTATTACAGAACGTAATTAAAATTTATTACAAAATTGAAATTAAAACAAACTAGATAGAAAACTCCCTATTTACATCAGAGAAATTAGAGAGGAAGGTACATCTGAAACTGAAATTTCGAGCTCTATTTATAGGCCCCAATAAACTCCCCACGTCGCGACGCCAAGTTTATTCTTACGTCGCGACGCGGTGACGTGTCAACACGTGATTGGCCTGTTCAGATTCTTATCTACTGACGTGGAGATTGCGGATAATTTGATTCAATATTGTGCTGACGTGGCGCTGACATGGCACTGACATGGCGACACAGGGCGAAGGAGATTGTCGGCACCATAAGATTGTGACACGTGGCACGCTATGATTGGTTGATGATGACGTGGCACTTTGACTCGGTCAACCGGTGATGTGGACGATGACGTGGAAGACACGTGGAGTGACATATGGCGACACGTGGCGATGGCGACTGTCGGCACCGTAGGATGATGACATGTGGCACGGCGCACGTTAGCAGATCGGCTGTGATGGTGACACGTGGCACGGCAGACGTTAGCAAAGTCAACACTCTCAGATTCTGACTTGTGGACCCGGCGCATGTTAGCATTGTTCGGTGCACGTCAGGAGTCACGACGCGGAAAATTACCAAAATACCCTTTTGTCCATTTTCACTGTTTTGGTCCCAAATCACCTCCAGAATGTCCTGAAACTTTATTTATCTACAAAATAGTATAAAACACATTAAAATATTCACACCCCCAAACCTAACATTTTGCTAGTCCTCGAGCAAAACACAAATAAAATAATATAAACATATTTAAAATAAAATTTAACTAAGCCACTTTCGTAGGGTCACGGTTGCATTTAGCGTTTGCAACAAGCCTTTAAACCCTAGGTGTCCCTAGTGGATGAGTTTTAGTCTCGTTAGGGTTTACAGCAATGATACCCACAAACATTTTACAAAAGTAAAAAGGTAGTGAAACTAATGCACACAAAAGCAAAAAGACAAGCGAAAAGAGAATAAAGAAGTTAGTGACTAATCAGGTGAAACTTCTACTCCAAGTTACTAGTTGTTTTCTTTCTTTCTAAATTACTGAATAAGTAAATTCTCCGATTATATTTACCATTCTCCATATACACAGCCAACAAAATATTAAACAACTCATTTTTGCCCACAACAGTCACAAGTGCAGTTGATAAGAGATTAATATTTTTGTCCTAAAGTTTTATCAGAATTCACACCTTTTTACATTAATGGAATAATTTTTCTGATTTTTTCTTTGATTTTTGATTTTTTTTATTTATATACAATTTCTTCCATCTATGTAGCGAGTGTTGGGTCGGTGGCTCCCAAACCAGTTGGCTTTAAGGCACCAGGTGTTAAGACACCCCTATGGACTTAATTACTCAGATTTCATATATATATATTTTTGCAGCATCTTTGATCCATGTAGCGAGCTTTGGGCCAGTGACTCCCAAACCAGTTGGTTTTAGGGCATTAAGTGTTAAAACACCCCTACAGACTTAATAACTCGGATCTCAGACGTATTTTTTTTAATCCATCACTTTTTGAGATGCTTCCTCCAATTAAACTAGAGCACTGAATATTACAAACTTTTCAATTTTAGCTCATGTCCTTATGTTACCATGCATATTGTTAATACCTGCCAACTGAGTATATGAAGATCCATTTTAATCAGCTTTATGGAGAATTTACAAATTAAATAATTCAAAATGAAATAAACAAAAATTGACTTGTTCTGAAAATGGGTTGAAATACGTATCAGGAGTGGGAACTCCTTACACATCTATCTCTCACCAATTTCACTATTTTAGTCAAAATAAAAACACAAAAACGCAAAATATTTTTGTAATTTTTGAAAATTTTTCATTTTTTTTTTATATTTTTCGAAAAATTTAGGACTAAAATAAAAACAACACAAAAACTAAAAACAAGATACTAATTAACTAATTCCCTCCCCTAAACCTAAATGAGACATTATCCCCAGATTCCAACAACTTTGTTGATCTCACTACCGTTTTTCAAAGTAATGGCTTGACATTGCTCATTCCCTCGGTTCCTTGGATTTGGTTCTGTGTTGCTGGGAAGATTACCTAGCGGTCTGTAACTCTGAGCAATGGCCAGTTGTCCCATTTGATTCTCCAGTGCTTTAATGGAAGCAGATTGGCTCTGAAATATATCATCATACTTTTTAACTGAGTCAGCACTTCTGCTATTCCTGGTTCATTTGCCTGCTCATGGCCTTTGTTCTGTTGCTGGAATCCAGGTGGTGGATAGTTCTGCTGTTGGAATCCAGGTGGTGGATTGTTCATTTACCCTGAATTGTTGCTCCATGAAAAATTGGGGTGATTCCTCCACCCTGGGTTGTAGGTGTTGGAATAAGGATTGTTCCCCTGTCTATTGAAATTGTTGACAAAATTCACCGTTTCTTCAAGTTGGTTTGGTTCTGGTGCTCCTCCATATGGTGAACTTGTGGATCCAGTGGTAAGAGTCTCCATGAATTTGCATATCTGATCCAGCTTGGTGTTGACTGCTGTATTGGCTCCACTTTCATAAATTCCTGTAATTCTTTGGATCATGCTCTTTTTGTTGGCCACAAGGAATTGTTGTTGGCCATTTCTTCGATTAGGTCCCAGGCTTGATCTTCTCATTTTGCCATAAAAGCTCCTCCAGCAACATCATTGATTGTGGTTCTCATTATTCCAAAAAGTCCATTATAGAATGTTTGGACTTAAAGCCATTTTGGAATCTCATGGTGAGGACATTTCCGGGAAAATCTTTGTACTTTTCCCAAGCTTCATAGAGAGTTTTCGAGTCTTGTTGTACAAAAGATGTGATGTCATTCCTTAGCTTTCTAGTTCTGGCTGGTGGAAAGTACTTTGCAAGAAATTTGGTGGCTAAAGTGTTCCAAGTTGTGATAGAACCTGCTGGTAGTGAATGTAGCCAAGCTTTAGCTTTGTCGTTCAAGGAGTATGGAAAAACATGCAGTCTCATTGCTTCTTCAGCTTCTCGGTTGTAATTGAAAGTGCTGCAAACTTCCATTAAGTTACTGATGTGGGCATTAGGATCTTCAGTCGCATTCCCCCAAACTGAACTGACTGCTGAATCATTTGCATGCATGTTTTGATGTCACCAATATTTACTGGTAACAGAGGAAGTACAATACATGAAATGAGTCTGTCAACCACCAGAATGGTTCTGTCTCGAATGGGAATTACAATAGAAAAACGAATCAAAGCAATAATTAAGGTAACGGAATTGTGTACGCAATACGCTACTCGTTTGGTATATAAATCCATTAGGATGCGTTTCAAGAATCCATTCATTATTCAGCCATCGCTAATGAATTAGCTTTCATTTTTGCCAAACACCATTCCTTATGTCTAAAAATGCTCCGTTTGTGCTTTTCCCTAAGAAAATAACACACAAAATTAAAAAAAAAAATTCTACAACATGTATACACAAAATATAAAACAGAAATTACAACAAATTGCATGGGTTGCCTCCCTGCTAGCGCTAAATTTTTCGTCTTCAGCCAGACGTGACTGAAATTCATCTGTTAAGGAGGTTTCAATGTCGTTTTAGATGTCCGATCAAAAACAATCCCGTGAGCGTTGCTTTTGAAGGGTCTCTTCCAACGGTAAGGTGGCAAAAAGAGTTTTGTCCCATTCAGTGCTCGTGCCACCTTTTTGCTCCTTGTTGTTCCAGTGGTTCCTGCAAAGAAAGAAAGAAAATCAGGAGGTCTTATATGGTGCTTGACTTGGAATGGAAGTTCCATTCTGTCAAGCTTCTGGGTGATATCTTTGATTTGTACTCCCCAAAACAGCGATGTTTCTCCTCAATGCTCTGGATCTTTATTAAGGTCAGACATTTGCTCCTCCATTTGCTCTGCTTCTTGCTCCATATTTTCTTCACAGATGTATTGTAAAATTTTTGTATTCATCTCTTCATCTGTCATCTGTGAAATACATGCTTCAAAATTGTCAACCTGAGGATGCAAAGATGTTTCTGACATTAGGTTTTCATCCTCTGATACGACCGGAATGAATGGTTCAGATAGATCTTCTTCAAACATCATAGTAAAGCATGCTCCAAGATCTTCATTTTGAGGATTGAATGTTTGATCCTCCGTTGTTGGTGCAGTTGGTACAAATAGATCAGCTTCATCCTCGTCAGAATCTGAATAATAAAAGTCAAATTGAGACTTTGCCGGTTCGGCTCCTGAACTGATACCTCTGGTTGTTGATATGCTCAGCCTCCTCCTCTGTTGAAGTGTCATTGTGAAATGATTGGTATTTGAAGGCTTCATCAGTGTCATCTGAAACTGGTTCTTGAGGTATGTAGTCCTAGTTTTCTGTGAATTGTCTCATTTGATCTGTCATCATTTGAAGGATTTCTGATTGTCTCTGAATTTGTGCATCTAATTGAGCTTCCCGTTCTATGAGCCAATCTTTGAGCATGTGAATCTTTAATGGTTCTGATTATTGATGGAAATCATAGGTAGATGGTGGATAAGATGAAAAATGTGGTTCTGTGAAATGTGATGGCTCGTCATACCATGAAGGATCTTGATAGCTCTGCCACCCTAAACGGTATATACATTGATCGCTCAGGTGGTTACCATCACATATCATACATCTCCCCATCTTGTTCTGTTGAGCAAATGCGGTATTGCTTGGTTCTGGCATCCAGTGATAATTGTTGGGCTGGACAACAGGCCTCAGAAAACCGGACTGTTGCGCCCAGATTTGGGGTGTATTTTCTTGTAAAGCTCGTAATTTCTCAATCTCCCAATAGTGTTCCATTTTTCAATCACCTGAAAATATAATAAAGAAATAAAAATTACAGATAAAGATAAAGAAAATTAGATACAAGTAAATTGGATAGCTTCAAAATTAACAACTCAAGAAATATAAGTCCCCGGCAACGGCGCCAAAAACTTGACCGGCGTAAACACACACGTATAACGCAAGCGCACGTATTGTTCAAGTAGTATAAAAATATCGATCCCACGAGGACTTAATTCCTACTGTTGTTATTAATTGTTGAATCTATTTATTTACAAATATCTAATTAAATGGAGAAGAGAATGATTGTTTGATTGGTTGAATGTGGTTTTACAAAATAAATAAATAAAAAGACAAAAGAAAATACTAAGGAAAATAACAAAAGACACAAAGATCTAGGGTCGTGAATCATTCTAATATCATTTAAAAGATGAAGTGGTTATTTTATGTTTGTGTAATAAATCAGTTTACTAACCTGGAACACTAAATTATGCAAAAGCCTCTGTCGATGGTCAGACGCAAATACCCAGTTTAACCCAATTGAACCATATGTCTATGTCAACCAAATTATCTGGATTCATTAAGTTTAAGTTCCAATTATGGCTACCCCCGCCCGACAGGTATATTCCTATCATGTAAGGAAATCTTTTAAAGGGTTATCTATCCTCAAGGAAGATCGTGGGCTATTAAGTCTAAGGCTGAAACCTAAAATCCCTATGTCTAGTTCATTTTAGATTTACCACATCAATCTTATTGGTGATCAGACAACAAGAAGCATTAAGCTTAAGACTTAATAAGTAAACCTTTAATTACCCAAACTATAAAATAACCCCTTATAAACCGGTGATATTAGAATTCATCACAACCCCAGATAACTAACACATAACTAGGGCTAGTAACAACTTAAAAGTAAAAGACATAAAGTAAAAATACTGAAAAGTAAAAGACATAAAGTAAAACTGAAAAGTAAAATAAAATAAAATGCTAAGGTAAAAAGAATTGCTTTTACTTCTACTAATTTAGATATCTCCCATAAAATAATATATAAACTTGTGATTCTTTCTCCAACCAGCCATATAGGCGGTAACCTGATTAAGTCAAATTAAGTCCAACCAGCCATAAAGGCGGAACCAAAATTAAATTGCCAACCGACCAATCTGGCGGTATCCTTTATTAGTTAGGTTTAAACCAGATTAAAATGAATTACCAACCGACCAATCTGGCGGTATCCTTTTTAAGTCAATATTTTAAATAGTGAAAATATTATTTTTAAGGGAGATTAATCTAAATAGTAATAGTAAAAGAATTACCTTTCACCCTAGCTGGGGAAGTTATCTCCTCATGGTAAATAGTAAAAACTGTAAAAAGTAAAAAGTAAAAATTAAATTACATTATTACAAAACGTAATTAAAATTATTTACAAAACTAAAAACTAAAAATAAAAAAACTAAAAACTAAAGAATCTAGAGAGAGAAACTCTCTCTTTAGAAAGAATTTAAGAGAGAGGAAGGTGCAATGAATTCTGAAATCTCGAGCTCAATTATAGGCCTCGGTAGGATCCAGCGTCGCGACGCCAGGTCCTTAGCGTCGCTACGCCAGATTTGTCGACGTGGCACGCTCTGGTTCGCTGGTTTGAAGATTCTGGATAAGCTGATAAGGTGACACGTGGCAGAGTGGTTGGGCTTCAATTATTGTGACACGTGGCAGCTTCTGATTGGTCGCTGAGATTTTTATCCGCCACGTGTCAGATAAGGATAGGATATCCAATAATTGATGCTGACGTGGCGATGACGTGGCGGTGACGTGGCGACGACGTGGCGACACGTAGGAAAGAGACTATCGGCACCGTAGAATTGCGACACGTGTCACTTCTTGATTGGCTGATGATCCGTGGCGGTGAGGTGCAACGTTGAACTTGCTAACGTGGCTGATGACATGGAATGACACGTGGAACACGTGGCGATGATGACTGTCAGCACCGTAGGATGCTGACACGTTGTGGGAACACAAGAACTGGGCGACGCATGCTGTCTCGGGCTCGCGCCCGGTCGGGAGTACGGAGTAGCCACAGGGGACTAAACCGGAGAATAATGGAGTTGCCACCCGGTGTGAACCGGGAAAATGAGATTTAAGGCCGCACTCACCCCTCGCAAGGGAAGACCTCAAACCATTGGGTTCGGAATGGTCCCTTACTTATGCCACATGTAATGACAGGATTTATGTAATAATTTAATCAGGCTTAAGTAGCACTTATTTCCAAGAGTATCATGCTTCTAAATTCACGGGTACAAAATAAAACTTATACATACATTTCACATATATCTCATATCTAAGAACACATGCCTGAAAATACCTCAAAGTAACAACGAACATACAACTTCATTCAGCATATCATATTCATGAAAAACACAAGCATACATAATAACCGCACAAGCATACATGTGAGCACTTTTCCAAGTGATACGTGGAATTGTATCCCAAGTACAGACCGCATTACCGTCCATTCGGAATCGGCTACGAAATTTATGTCTGGGTTTCCATCCGATATATCACAAGAAATAATACTCCAAAGTCATCATGGCATAGGTATATGAATCGTAATGCATTAAATCAAGACTAAGGCACATGACGCAACTAATGGAATAAACATGCTTTTCATTATTATGTGCACAAAGATAAGAATGACTATGTGTGGTTCCATAAAAAAAAATCACCTAAGAAACAATTATATATGGCATGTGATGAATATGTCTCAGTTCACTGTGTTCGCATTCGTGTAGCGTTCGTAAATGCGTTCGAACGGTAAACAGAAGGTTCGCGTTCGTATGGCATTTGATAACGCGTTCGAACGGAAATGAAACAGAATGTTCACGTTCGTATGGCGTTTGTTAACGCGTTCGAACGGAAATGAAACAGAATGCTAACGTTCGTATGGCATTCGTGAACGCGTTCGAACGGAAATGAGACCTGATGCATGATAAGGCAAAATGCATGCGCGTTCGAGTTGCGTTCGTAAACGCGTTCGAACGAGAACAGACCTGATGCATGAAATGGGACGCAATACATAAACAAAAAATAAAGGGCGCGGCGAAGTACTGCCGTAAAGGTGGCCTTTTGGGGCTCTGGGTCTCTCAAAGAGAGGACCTTTAGACCAACATACTAAGCCCATGCGCGTCACATCACAACACATGAAATAAAGACAATAAAAGTGTGGGACTTCGTATGCCCAATTGAACGTACATTCAACCCAAACACACTTCATCCAGCGCGGCGAAGTAGTGTCACCAAGGTGGCCTTTTAGGCTCTTCGTCTCTCAAATAGAGGACCTTTGGACTAACTCACTAAGCCCATGCGCTCGATCGCATCATACATACAAAATAGAGCCAATCATATCAAACCAAGTATGCCCGATTGAACACATCTTACATCCAATTCGAACACACCTCAATCGGCACGGCAAAGCATCGTAGTAAAGGTTTTAACCCCTCCCCATAAGGGATCTTTCATTCCACTTACTAAGCCCATGCGCTTGATTGAACCATGCATAAAAAGATAAAGACAATAATATCAAACTAAGTATGCCCGATTGAACGTATCTTGCATCCAACCGAACACACATCAACCGGCGCAGGCAAAGCATCGTGGTAAAGGGCTTTAACCCCTCCCCATAGGGGATCTTTCATTCCACTTACTAAGCCCATGCGCTTGATTGAATCGTGCATAAATAAACAACATACAGAATTCAAGTGACGAAAAATAAACAAAAGCAACACAAAACAAAAAGAGGGTGCCGTTTACTCAAGCGGTACGTGGAGTTGTGTCCCGAGTACAGATCATATTACCGTCCATTCGGAATCGGCTATGAAATTTATGTCTGGGTTTCCATCCGATATACCGCGAGAGTTGACACGTCTCTCTTTTATTCCACAGCCACAACATACTACATCTCATAATTCATGCATATTTATCTACTCAAGGGCCACAACATGCATTTCAACATGACAATCATGCAAGTAATATTTAATAAATAATACAAAAAAAACGAGTGTGAAAGATACCCTCAGGTCTAACCTTTTTGCCAACTTTCAGGCTTGCGTTTCACGGACGTCGGAAGGGTACAGCTTCTCAACTTCTCTGGTTCACTGGTTTAACGTCCTAGCTCACTGCTTTGTTGTTTTGCTTGCGGTTCGAACTCCGTTCTGCTCCTGTTCGGCCTCTGTTTTGCTGCTCACTGCTCAGGCCACCTGTTTTGACGTTTCAATGATCTGTTCCAAGTTTGTGTGGGTTTTTAGTTCAGTTGTGTGTGATTATTTTAAGGATTATGAATGCAGTCTCTTTATGTACTGTTTTTAAGATTTTTAGGCAATGTTTTAAGTGTATTTTTGCTGCTGTTTTAGGGGTTAAATTACTGCTGTTTGGACGTGATTTAGGGACTGGTTTGGTACAGTTTTGGTGGGAAGGGGGGCTGCTGTTCGGGGGGTACTTTAGTGGCTGTTTGGGGCGTGTTGGGCTGTCGTTGGGGGTATATTTTTCGGTGATGTGTGGAGGCTTAGGGGGGGTTGCTATTTTCGGTGGTGATTAGGAGTTGTTTGTGTGGTGGTTGGAGGGGGTGTGAATGGCTATTGTATTTCGGTAATATGAGAGTGTTTGAGGGCTTGTTGTTTTCGGTAATGTGAGAGTGGGGTGAAGAGAGTTGTTTGTTATTATGTGTATGAGCTAGGGGTTGGAAATTCTTTCTTCTTTTTTGTTTGTGATGGGCGTGAACTAGCAGGGCCAATTCCTTTGAGAGGTGTGGTTTATATAGAAAAAGGCTAGGGCTTCATCTTGTCTCACAAGGAAGGGATTTTGGCATTAAAAGGAGGATTTGATTTGGTGTTGAGCAAGGAAAGTCAAAGATTGAGGGGGGACAAATCTTGGCTAGAATAGGAAGTCAATATCTTTAATTTGTTATGATTGATTTTAATTAGGCATGACATCTTTTTAATTTAGTATGTGATTTGTTTAGTTAGGAAGTTAATATACTTGATTTATCTTCATTAGGTATGATTATATTTTCTGTTTTATATAATTGGTAAATGGTTTAGATATTTTATTTAATATTTAATGTTTAATTCATTTAAATTGGGATGTGTTTTATGGGCTTTGGGGAGCTAATTGGGCTGGGGTGCGAGGTAGCAGCAAAACCAGAAACACCTACGCCGTTCGAACGCCAATTCGAACGCCACACGAACGTCCGCAATCTGCCTGACGTTCGAACGAAGTAACGAACGCAGCACTAACGAAGACAGTGAGCTTGTGAAATAAACTTGATGATGTACTTATTCTGAATTTCCCCTTCCGACCTCCGTTTCCCGCAATATCCTTAGCTAAAAAGGTAGTGCCTCCAACTGAGACTCATCATCGGGTTTTACATGCAAAAATGCAATGCCTACAGTCGCCCCCACTTTGATGGGACTTGTGTAATGTGCAACAGTGAAAATCCTATCAAAGTTATGCAATGCATTTCTACTTACCTGGCTCGCCAGCTGTCACTTGACTTACCATGTGTTGAGTTGATTTGGGTGGTGAGGTGCTGCGACCCCTGGTTCATTCCCGAACCGTGTTGTGATGTGGTCCATTCCCGAACCGTTGCCGTAAGGTGGTCCATTCCCGAACCGTTACTGTGAGTTGGTCCATTCCCGAACCGTTACTGTGAGGTGTTCATTCACGAACTGTTATCGTGAGGTGGTCCATTCTCGAACTGTTACTGTAAGGTGGTTCATTCCCGAACCATTACTGTGAGGTGGTTCATTCCCGAACCGTGCTTCCATTCTTGGAGTGTCATTCCCGGCTTGTTCATTCCTGAACTGTATTTCCATTCCTGGAGTGCCATTCCCGGCTTGTTCATTCTTGAACTCTGCTTCATTCTTGGATTGCCATTCCCGGCTTGTTCATTCTCGAACTGTGTTTCCATTCATGGAGTGCCATTCCCGGCTTGTTCATTCTCGAACTGTGTTTCCATTCTTGGAGTGCCATTCTCGGCTTGTGATGAAATGGGCCTCAACCCTAGGACTCATCCCCAAAACTGATAGTGATGTGGGCCTCGACCCTCGGGATTCATCCCAAACTGATACTGATGTGGGCCTCGACCCTCGGGATTCATTCCTAAAACTGATGCTGAAGTGGGCCTCGCCCCCAGACTGATACTGACGTGGGCCTCGACCCTCAGGATTCATTCCTAAAACGGATGCTGAAGTGGGCCTCGGCTCTAACTGCTACTGATATGGGCCTCGCCCCCAGACTGATATTGACGTGGGCCTCGACCCTCGGGTTTCTTCCTGGATTTATTCCAAAATTCTGAGAGATTCATT
>SKCR01015555.1:0-64776 GCA_019454045.1 Zanthoxylum bungeanum
ATTGTTGAATCGGCAACTGTCTCTTGCTTGGAAGATTTCCAGCTTACTGCTCCGTTGTTCAAACAAAATATATACCCAGATTGCGACTTACAGTCGTCTTTATCGGTTTGGAAACTTGCATCGGTAAACCTAGTTACCTCAAGTTCTCCATCTCCATAGATTGAGAACGCATCCCAAGTTCATCTAAGATACTTAAAGATGTTCTTAACCGCAACCCAGTGACCATCACCTGGATCAGCCTGAAAGGGACTACACATGCTCAAAGCATACGAGACATCATGTCGCGTACATATCATGGAATACATGATCGATCCGACTGCAGAAGCGAACGGGATCCGACTCATGTTTTCTATCTCATCTTGAGTTTTAGGAAACATGACCTTAGATAGAGTGACGCCATATGACACTGGCAACAGTCATGTAGGACACAAAAATCGGCGATGCTGTTCTAGGCTCGCGGCCTAGTTGGGAGTACGGAATAGCCCGCGGGGGAACTAAACTGAAAAAAATAACATGGAGTTGCCACCCGGTGTGAACCGGGAAAATAGTTTAAGGCCGCACTCATCCCTCGCAAGGGAAGACCTCAAACCGTTGGGTTCGGAATGGTCATTTACTTATGTCACTTGTAACAATATGATTTGTGCAATAAACTAACCGAATCTACTCAACATGTATGCTCAAAGGTAACTTAGATCTAGTCCGCATTCATCCAAATAAATCCTAATCTAAGTTTGCATGCTTGGAAAGTAAGTCATTAAACGGAAAACACACAATATCACACAACGAGCATGTTGAACCATTAAACAAAGATAAACAAATAACCATTTGAACATAAACGTAAACTAAACAAAATACCATGTATAAAATAGCATAATCATGCTTGAATAATAAATAAATAATCTACTAACTACATCATGCTCAAATACAAATTTGGATGAAACGAAATACGTGTCTCTCAAGTGGTACGTGGCGTTGTATCCCAAGTACAAACCGCACTACCATCCATTCGGATTCGGCTACGGAATTACGTCCGAGTTTCCATACGATATAACAAAAAAGAAAACACGCATTCCGTTCATCCGGAATTCACATCATGCCTCAATAAACGACTCTCAAGTGATAATATATTAAAATAAATAAAAGAAACGAAAGATAATAAATAAAGAATGTGCCCTCAGGTCTAACCTCTTTTGTCGTCTCTCGAAAGCGTGTTACACGGCCGTCGGAAGGGTTGATGTTCCACAACTTTTCTGGTTCACTAATCCAACGCTTTTCCTCGCTATTTTTCTGTTTGGGCTGCTGTTTTCACTCCATTTTGCTGCTATTTTTGTTGTATTCTATGGTCACTATTTTAAGGTATATCGGGGACTGTTTTGGCGGTCTTCAAGTGGTAAAGGGGTTGCGGTTTTCGTGATTTTTGAAGGGGATTCTGGGCAGTTTTTTGGGGTGTAGTTCTGGGTGTGTAGTAATTGTTAATTCGGGGCTGAATTGAGCGTGCAGGGAGCAGAAGTTGGCGTTGTTGTGAGGAGTGTACTTTGTGCGTGTTGGCAGGCTAGGCGTGGAGTGTGTTGCTGATTGCTACGTGTGTTTTAAGTGCAGGTTATGTGGCGCTGATTTGTGAAGGCAAGGTACGATTCATGGGGCAGGGGCTGAATGGTTAGCGTGGAGTGTGTTGTTGATTGCTACGTGTTGGTGGGTAGTGAGTGTTTTTGGCTTTGGCATGAATTGGCTGAGTGGGTAACGCAGGCTGTGACGAGTGGAGGGCTTATGGTGAGGGCAGCGAATTGAAGTGCTGAGAACGTGGGGACTGAGTGCTAGTGCGATTTATTTTAACAAAGGCAAGGCCGGGAGGTATTGGCGTGAATGAGCTCTTTTGTTTCTTGTGTGAATTATGTTTGAATGCTCTCTTATTTCTTGTGTGAATTATGTGTGAATGAGCTAGGGTTGAGAAGGGTAGTGAATGGTTCTTTTTATAGGCAAGGGAGGGGTAACTTTCCTTATTGGAATAGGAAAGAATCTCATATGATGGTTACATCTCTCTAATTGGTATCTCATAAGGAAAATATCTCATAATTTAGGATTATGATTGGCTTTGATTAGGAAAGGGATCTATTTGATTTCTTTTAATTATGAGGGATTTGACTTGATTTTAGCATGTGTTAAATGTGCATATCCCTAATCTAGAGAGTGATGGGCGTGACTTAGGCTCCATGGGCGTGGGCTTTGGTTCTTTGGGTAGGCTAGGGTGTTTAGGTTTGGTTTATGGTTTGGTAAGTGGTTTATGGGGGTTTTGGGCCAAGGATAAGCTTGAAACAGAGATCCAACAAGCAACCGAAGCTAAACAACTGGATTAAATCCAACAAAAATTCCATTTTCCAATTTTACCCTTCCAACGTCTGTTTCCCGCGACTTTCACAACTAAAGAGGTAGTGTCTCCGTACAAGACCCATCATCGGGACTTATATGCAAAAATTCAGTGCCTACAGTCGCCCCCACTTTGATGGGACTTGTACAGTGTGTGACAATGACAATCCTATCAAAGTACGTGCAATGCATTTTTACTTACTGGCTCGCCAGCTGCCACTTGACTTTCCATGCTGATGTGAGTTGATTTGATTATGCTAAACCACGTACCTAGGGTGTCGCGGTTGCGTCTCTGTACCTAGAGTGCCGCAGTGATGTTGTTGTTGTCTGAATGCTAACCCCGTACCTAGAGTGTCGCAGTAGTCCATATAGTCCACATGCCGTACCTGGCGTACTAACCCCATACCTAGGGTGTCGCTATGGTCTGAATGCCATACCTGGCATGCTAACCCTGTACCTAGGGCGTCGCAGTTGCGTCTCCGTACCTAGAGTGCCGTAGTGATGTTGTTGTTGTCTGAATGCTAACCCCGTACGTAGGGTGTCACTGTGGTCTGAATGTCGTACCTAGCGTGCTAACTTTGTACCTAGGGTGTCGCAGTTTTCTGAATGCTAACCCCGTACCTAGGGTGTCGAAGTTGCATCTCCGTACCTAGAGTGCCGTAATTGTTTGAATGCTAACCCCGTACCTAGGTGTCGCAGTAGTCTGAATGATAACCCTGTACCTAGGGTGTCGCATTAGTCCACAATAGTCCACATGCCGTGCCTGGCGTGCTAACCCCGTACCTAGGGTGTCACGGTGGTCTGAATTCCGTACCTGGCGTGCTACCCCGTACCTAGGGTGTCGCAGTAGTCTGAATGATAACCCTGTACCTAGGGTGTCGCATTAGTCCACAATAGTCCACATGCCGTGCCTGGCGTGCTAACCCCGTACCTAGGGTGTCACGGTGGTCTGAATTCCGTACCTGGCGTGCTAACCCCGTACCTAGGGTGTCACAGTTTTTTGAATGCTAACCCCGTACCTAGGGTGTCGCAGTAGTCCACAATAGTCAATATGTCTAACCTGGCGTTCTAACCCCGTACCTAGGGTGTCGTTATGGTCTGAATGCCGTACCTGGCGTGCTAACCCCGTACCTAGGGTGTCGCAGTTTTTGAATGCTAACCCCGTACCTAGGGTGTTACAGTTGCGTCTCCATACCTAGGGTGCCGTAATTGTCTGAATGCTAACCCTTTACCTAGGGTATCGCAGTTGTCTGGATGTCGTACCTGGCATGCTAACCTCGTACCTAGGGTGTCGCAGTAGTCCACAATAGTCCTCATGACGTACCTGGCGTGCTAATCTCGTACCTGGCATGCTAACCCCGTACCTAGGGTGTCGCAGTTGCGTCTCCGTACCTAGAGTGTCACAATTGTCTGAATGCTAACCCCGTACCTAGGGTGTCGCAGTTGTCTGGATGCCGTACCTGGCGTGCTAACCCCGTACCTAGGGTGTCGCAGTTTTCTGGATGTCGTACCTGGCTGAACTGATCTGATGTCTCCATACCCGGAGTGTCATATCTGGAAAAACTGATCTGAACCAATGTGGGCCTCGCCCCCAGAATGCCATACCCGGCAGAACTGATACTGAACCATTGTGGGCTTCGCCCCCAGAATGCCATACCCGGCAGAACTGATACTGAACCCTTGTAGGCATCGCCCCCAGAATGCCATACCTGGCAAGTCTGCTACTGATACTGAACTAATGTGGGCCTCGCCCCCAGAATGCCATACCCGGCAAGTCTGCTACTGATACTGATACTCTCTTTCAACACATTATAGTGTCGTTCTTCGAGACAATCTTGATAGCTAAACATATTTTTGTCCTCAATGGATGCTTCGCGTCAAAACCAAAGAATCTTCAAAGTACTCGACATACTCAACTCCAATCATCTGAATGGGTGATCTGAACTAGACTCCTAGTGTGTGTGTGATAAGGCTCTTTCGCAGCTTATTACTTAAGTTAGCCAACTTGATGATTTCGCTTCGGAGAATCGAACCAGTGGGTCTAACCAACCTGGATGTCTTGATCACATTCTGTGATTACTTCGGCATACTCAACATGATATGGTCTTCTTCTTTTTTTCTTATGTCTCTTTCTTTTCATTTAGACTTTTTTTTTCCTTCTTTTTTTTCTTTTCTTTCTTTTTTCTGACACACCTACCCTTTAAGGTAGCATTTCTCCTCATGGTGGTCCTAATACTCACCCATGGGTAGCTTCATGCTTATCGGTTATAGGCGGTCTATTTCTTTTCTTTTCATTGCAGAGACTTTTCTCTCTTTATTTCCAACCATATCATATATCATAGCGTAAGTAAATCATGGTGGACACCAGGCAAACGGTCATTCACCGATCCACCATCCCTTCAACTAGTCATCTTATCAACCGCTCAGGCATCTACTGTTGAGATACCTTTATCAAGTGCTTCATGAGTCTAGCTGAGATCAATCCATTCAGAATATCGGACAAGAGTGCGTCTCGCACTTATTATTGGACAATTATGACCCATAGCGTCACTATTTGTACAGATCATGGTGTTGTTGTACAAATTAACTATGTGACAAAGGAGATTGCACTCTTATCATTTGTGATTAGATCACCAAGATATATAAATGATAGGAGGTCCCTGTGATTTGTTCCTGGATTGAGAATGATATAAGACAGTATCAGTCCACGAAGGATAAATCATTAAATATCCCTAGTTAGAGTATGATCGAGATTGGACATCAATAAATGCGTAAAAGACTAGTATTACACTTGTGCGTGTTGTGAGGGCACAACGGCATAGTTCTCATATATTTGGGTATAGGATACTCATGCAAGTGTAATATGAGGTTGTGTTTTACCGATGGTATGGAAAACAGCTTCGCTCTGGATAGACCCCCTCGGAATTCCATTGGTAGTATGACTATGTGTCTATGGAAGTCCGAAATCAGGGTTGGTGTAATTTGGTCTTAACCTGAGACTTGCACCGCTAATACTTACGACAATCAATATACTTTGGTTGCAGTCGTCCAGGGCTTTAACAGGTTCTGTGTACGCCTATTCTGGGTATATTGAGAATCGTAGTGTGTTGGGTGTGATGTCGAGATGGAAGTATCACTCCAGTCATAGTGGAGATGATGATCGCGTAGGATACGGAACTTGTTCTCTTAAATGCTCGAGCTATCGGGATATTATGACTAGGTCATGTATATCCGATTATAGAGACTAGTTACCAGACATCTGATATGTGATTCGTACGGGGCAGACACAATTCCAGCCCCGGGCCTAGCACGTGGTCATCCGATGCTGGATCGAAATATGTAATGCTACGTATACTACGCCTGATATAGATCACATATTCCTATAAGGATATTTCTGGAGAATTAGGTAGGCATGGCGCTTTGCTAGAAGCCAACATTGTCTTGTAAATCGGTATAAACGTAGTACTAGGTACTTACGTGTTCGGATAGTCCGACGACCGTATTTACTGCCAACATATCTGGGGATCTCATGGGTCGCTTCCCGAAGATTCACCGATGATGTATGACTCGCACTTTAATTAATCTGGGATTAATTTGATGAGAGAGAAAATTAATCTGGGATTAATTACGGAGATATTTTATCTGGGATAAAATATTAATTAAAGAGAGAGAACGATTAATTTGGAATTAATCGATAAAATAATATATTCGATATATTATACGAAATTGGATTTCGACGCGGAATTGAAATTAGATTTTAATTCGGGCGAACGAGTTAATTTAGAATTAATTCGTTAGCGATGTGAATAGTGATTTCGCTAGGCATAATCATTTAATTACGTCGCAACGGAAAATTCATTAATTCGGAATTAGCGAACCCGAGCCCGAGTGTGTTTGTGAGCGCATTCGCATTTCGAATTCGAATGCGGCACGCAAGTCACATCAAGCGTCAAATCGCTAGTCACATCAAGCATCAAATCACATGTCACTTTGAGTGATGTGACATTTTGATTGATTGATTGAGTGATTGATGTGGTAGTTGAAAAGCATTAATTGGTTTTTGCTTTTTGACATTTGGTAAATGGAAAAGGGTTTTGTTTTTTTATTTTTTAAAAAAATCAAAATATAAAAACAAAACACTTTTTCCTTCTCTCTCTCTAACCACTTACGGTCTTCTCTCTTTCCCTCCTCTTCTCTCACGACTTGGAGCCAATTTCTTTCTTCTTCCATTTCTGGTTCTGCCGAAAGACAAAGAGAAGCAAGAGAGTGATTTTGTTGCAAAATCAAGTGCTAGCACACACATAGAGTTATCCTAAGGTGATAGGGCAGTGATTTCGTGAGCTTGGAATCCATTTTGGAAGCTTGGATCTTGGAGCTTCAATGGAGGACATCCATGGCCAATTCTTGAAGGAGCCAAAACAGCAAATGCCGAGCAGTCCACTTCCCAAAAGCTTCACTGCCGAGCCATCTTGGAGGAAGAAAATGCTTGTGTTCATCGCGTCGCAAGATCCGTTTAATGTGAGTATGATTCCGTCATTCTCCTTTGTCTATTCACATGCGTTTTTGTGCTTGATTTC
Source organism: Zanthoxylum bungeanum (assembly GCA_019454045.1). Taxonomy (NCBI): domain Eukaryota; kingdom Viridiplantae; phylum Streptophyta; class Magnoliopsida; order Sapindales; family Rutaceae; genus Zanthoxylum; species Zanthoxylum bungeanum. The sequence continues at coordinate 6,942 of SKCR01015555.1, forward strand.
ATTCTTGGGACCTTAATAGAAACCAACAATGGTATCAGAGCCTAAATTTAGCATGAAATATTTTAGGGTTTAAAATTGGGTAAAATCATTTTGAGCATGATTTGGTTAAATTGATTGATTAAGTATGCTTGGATGTTGATTAATTGAAGTTGTGCATGATCAATTTCATGAAATTTGATTGGATCAAGTTTTCCCCAATTGTGTTGGCTTGGCCGATTATTGAAGAGCCCTAATGTCTTGGTAATTTTTATTTTTTTGATCATTGGATGACTTAAAACAATTAGGTAAACTTGATTTGAGGTTTAATTGGATTGAATTTTGAATTGGACAAATTTTCCCCAAATTAGTGGCTTGGCCGAATCTAACGAGTTTTTGAAATTCATGGTGTTTTTTGATTTTTGATTCATTGGATGAATTGAAATGATTTGGGAAATGATGATTTTGGATTCAATTGGATTGAAACCGAATCGGAATGAAAAACCCCTATATTACCGAGAATGACAAAGCATGAAAATGGGTTTGATTTTTGATAAAATGTGTTGGACATGTTTTGTTGTTAAAGTGCATGATATTTTAGAAATGTTAATTGGGTAATTAATTGTGTAATACACTTTAGGTTAATTAAATTATGAAATTGGATTTGTGTAATTTAATTAATTTGGGCTTATTTTGGAAATTGGGCCTTAAGGTTGTAATTGAGCTTATTGGGCTTGGTTGTACCAAGTTAGGTTTAGGCTAAATTGGTTGGATCCAATTGGGCCCAAAACCGCTTCCATAAAGTCCAATTATGACTTAATGGACCTAATTTTAATTGGGCCTAATGGGCCTAAATTGGTTTCTAGGCACATAAGGGTGACTCCTTTAAATGGACTTTAGTCTTTGGGTTTGACCCGAGTTGACCAAAAGTCCATACCTTAAAGAAATTAATTAAAATCCCATTGGACTTTAATTCAATAACATTGATGTTAATAGGCGGCTTTGAGACCCGTAACGATTAAATTTGGAATTTAAATCGTAAAAGTTTATTAATAAAGTGTAGTATTTAATTTGGAATTAAATAGAGAATTAGTATTAAATACATATTAAATTGGATTTAATATTGTAGTTTAATTTAATTCAAGAATTCGTACTTTGAGTACTTATTCGCAAAACGAGTTTGACTCGCGCAAAATCAAATCGTTGTTTGAACATTGGATGATCACTAATTATCAGATTAATTAATTGGATTAGATTGATTGATAACATGCTTGTGTGAATACATGGTTGCGATGCATGAATAATGTATATCGGATGGATATTAGATGGGTGGGGCAATTTTAGAAATTGTTATAATAAATTTTGAATTTATTAATTGGACCTGCGTGTCCAGCCTATTACCTCATTTCTCATTGTATTTCTCTTCTCACATATTTCCCTCAATGTAAATGAGGTTTCTTTAGGAGTGTTATGTAACGGGTAGAAGTAATACTTGTGCTAGCGGGAGAGAGAAAATGGAGAGATTTGATCTAGGATCAATGTGTAAAGTATCCATCCGCATATCATTATTATTTTATCATATGCACTTTATTATGTGTTTAGAATGCATGTTTAAGGGTGATGATGAGACCTTAACAAAGATAATAAATTGGTTGCCAATTTGCACGCGAAAAACCCTCACAAATATTAAGCGTTTTTTCCTTCCATTGAGTGATTCTTACTCAAGATCTAAGAGTGGCATTGGCTTGTTGGCCAAAGTCAAGGCCTTTGTCCGTCGAGGATGTGTTTGAATCACGAGAGCTTTGTTCCATATCGGTGTCTTGTCTAAGTTGTGGTTTGTTGGCCAAAGTCAAGACCACTTCTTGTCCATCGACATTGATTACGAAGCTTTCCTTGGTCAATGGGTCGCGCTTGACTGGGATCACTAAGTTTGTTGTGCCAAAGTCAAGGCTTAGTTGATTCAGAGGAAAAAGGTTAGGCAATACATTGGATGTATTGGCATATATAAGATATATGTTTCGGACTTGGATGTCCCCTACTGGATCTAGGAATTGGATTGGATCCAATTGATCTTAGAGATCTACCTAGTTAATTATCATACAATTTGTTGGCCAAAGTCAAGATTGTGTGATATTTAACGGGATCCTAGCCCACTAGGAAACACGGTTTCCCGAGTACTCGACATAGGGTTAGAGGCTCGCCGAAAAATAGTGGGAGGCAAGTATTGAATTTGCAATATTCGTTTAGTAACTTGCCATACGCGCTCATTTCAAATATTTCGTCGATATAAATTAATATATTAGTTGGACTAATATTTAATTGTTGTTTTAATTAAAGCATTTGGACTGTATTATAGTTGATTATATAATTGGATTATAGTAATCAATATATTTGAATTAATTAATTTCAATTTACAGTTGATTTTATAATTGGATTATAGTAATCAATGTAATTGAGGTTAATTAATTTAAATTATATTTGATTATATAGTTGGACTATAATAATCATTATAATAAATAGTACCACAATCGTTGATTAAATAGTTGGACTATTAGAATCAAGATAAATGAAAGATTAGTGTTTAAAACATAATCCTGGGTGAAAATGTATTTAAACGACTATAATTTTCAATTGGGAATAAAGTATCAGGATGGTTCTGGAAACTAATAAGTTACTTTATTTGATAAAATAACATATTAGGCCTAAGCCTGGAGTTAAGCAAATAAGTGGAACATGATATTTGGAATATTCATGTAATGATAACTTTAGTGCTTAATCCATTATACTTGTCATATAGACTCCTTAATTTCTTTATCAGAACTAAGGAATAGATTCTTAAAGTATGATATTGAAATTGAAGGATCTTCATAAATCTATACTTAGATTTTAGAAGTAAATATTGCAATAATAAACTCTTGGAGAGTTAATGACTATTCTCAAGGAGACAAAGTCATAGTTTGCAATAAGGCAAGTAGCGCAAGGCGCACCTTACTTCGATATTCCAAAATGCCAAGGCTTGGCCAAAGGCTTCTGGAGTGTGGAAAAGGGCAAAGGCAAAATCATTATAATCTTCTAAGGAAGATAAAAGGACATATCCCAAGAAGGAATTGAAGACGAGCAAGGCTCTGACTTCAAATATGTTTGTCATAATATGTTCACTACTGGTATTAAAATTAGATTTTAGATACTTAGTGTGATACATAAAATATGTACTGATGTTCAGAATCTGCTATGAGCAGGATACTGACTTCTATTGAGATTAATCTGCGAATTGAAAACGGGATGAAAGTCGCTGTTTTAACCGTAGATACCTAAGTTTAGGAACTACCCTTTGGGTATGTACGTACATTAGGAAACTGTTATAATGTAACTAGTTTGACTAGAAATATTATCTCTATATCAGTGTATAATCCGTTGCGGATATACCTTTATATTCTAGAACACTAAAGTGTTTTATTATATGAAGATGATATTGAGATAAACACATTAGATGTGAACAACATAATTTATATTTAGAATATAAATAAATCTCACACGTATAACATGACAAACAAATAGCTCAAACTGATTTGATCAGGTTGAAACTTGAATGTGGCATTGTTGTCTAGGACACAATTAAACAAGACTCGTATATCCACACTTTCGAAGAGTGGGTACTAGGACTAATTTTATTCTATTCAAATAAAGTTTACGAATCTAGTTTATTGGGCAAAGTGCCTAAAACACATTTACTTGGTAAAAGTGCAAGTGCCATCGATATGCTAGCCCTCGTTCATAGTAACGTAAGTGGGCCCATGTCTAGCTAGGCTAGAAGTGGATATGAATATTTCGTGACCATACACGGATGTGGCATCGCGTTATGGTTATTTGTTTCTTTTGAAACATAAAACGGAAACTTTTAGAGTTTCGACACGAGATAAACAAACAGATCGGCTAAAGTATTAAACCATCACGGTTAGACCATGATAGAAAATACTCAAGCAATAAGTTTCTCAAATACTTGAAAGAGTATAGTATTCTTTCAATGAGGACTCCTCCCGGAACACGTCAATTTGACGGTGTGTCTGACAGGATAAACCGAATTTTGTTGGACATGATAAGGTTAATCATGAGTCACTCTGAGCTACCATTTCCTTCAATGGATACGCTAAACAGTGCAGAACTTATTTTGAATAAGGTTCCATAAATATCTATTTGACATATAACATATTAGATATGAACAGGAAAGAAACCAAGTTTCTCATTCCTGATGATTTGGGTATGCTAGGCATAAATTTGGATGATACCAAACCAGAACCCAAATCGGATAAGTGCCAAAGTTGTAGGTTATCCTAGGGATACCTAAGTATAGTACTTATACAACTCACAAAAGAACAATGTAATTGTTGCTCGCCATGCATTTTTCCTAAGAGGAATACCGATATGCAGTGGTAAGTGGGATGAAAGTAAATTCGATGAAAATCTGAGTAATACTATCTAGGCACCAAGTCCTTAATGGAACACAAATAGTTCATCAAGGATGAAACTATACCAATAATCTTCGAATACATAAGAACCGCGTATGTCGGAGAGAGTCAGAAAACAACCTGGGGTATGGGTTATGATCTCACCTAATAAAGATGTCAATGTTTTGAGGAATACCAACTGACTACGTATGAGGAAGTGATACAAGGTATCGACTCTCTATTATGGCAAAGTCCCATAAAGTCCGAAGTGGATTCCATGTATACCAACTATGTTTAGACACTAGTTGATGTACCGCAAGGCATTGTGCCTATTGGTACTATATAAGTCTTCAAGGAATACATACATGGATGGCAACATACCACGTACTAAGCTAGGCTTGTAGCGAAAAGGTAGAGTTATCAACATTGTGTTGATTGCGACGAAACTTTTTACCTGTTGCCACGGTAAATCTGTTTGGATAATGCTTGCTAATGATGCATGTTTCATTCATGAAATGTGGCAGCTGAATGCCAAAACCGCTTTCCTTAACGGAAACCTTTCGGAGGATGTTTACAACATCTTGACGGTTTTGTCGAACCATAACAAGCAAACTAAGTTTGCAAGTTATTCGATCCATAGATGGATTGAAGCAAGCATTAAGTTCTTGGAATTATCGTTTTGATGTAATCATAATGATATATGATTTAATTCAAAACGAAAATAATTCTTATGTAAATAAGGAGGTTAGTGGGAGCGCACTGACAGTGAATGTCCTGAGTAATGATGATATATCATTTCTTGGAAATGATATTCCCATAATATAATCGGTGAAAGCTTGGCTTTCATGATAACGACTATAAGTTGTAACAACGGTACTATAAAAGTTTGAATAACGGTACAGTGAGCTGGAAATCTTCCAAGCAAGATACTGTTACCGAATAAACAACAAAAGCGGGTTATTGCTATAGCTGAGGCAGCAATAGAAGCCATTTGGGTCGATAATAAATCTAATTAGATTTGATATAGTTCTGTTAGCAGCTGAGCTAGGCGTCAGTACATGCTAAAGAATTAATGGTCTCATCAATAATCCAGATAAATACTTTGATATTCATCTGATTCATTTAGATCATACATCGTGGTGATGTGATGATCGAATAAATCGCATCAGATGATATTCATACAAATCCGCTGACGAAAGCCTTTTCTAAGGTGATAGGGCAATGATTTCGTGAGCTTGGAATCCATTTTGGAAGCTTGGAGCTTGGAGCTTCAATGGAGGACATCCATGGCCGATTCTTGGAGGAGCCAAAGTAGCAAATGCCGAGCAGTCCACTGCCCAAAAGCTTCACTGCCGAGCCATCTTGGAGGAAGAAAAGGTTTGTGTTCATCGCGTCGCAAGATCCGTTCAATGTGAGTATGATTCCACCATTCTCCTTTGTGTATTCACATGTGTTTTTGTGCTTGATTTCATTCTTGGGACCTTAATAGAAACCAACACTTATCGTTTCTAAGGCTTCTCCCTACAGCACACAATGTCATCACCGGACATATGTCTAACTATCAAAGATTACTTTCTCTCTCTCTCTCTCTCTCTTTTTTCACTCACTCACTCACTCCAAGGAACTCTTCCTTTCCACTGCTGACAATGTGGGCTTCGCCCCCTGAGATCCACACCCGAAACTCAAACTCATATGGGCCTCAACCCTCAGATTACTACCCGAATCTTATTCTGTGCTTTCACTGTTTCCGATTGGCTTGTCTTTGCCGCTTTCTCTTTTTCTTCTTTGAAACCTGTGAATAAAAACAAGACAAAGATTGCCTGTATATGACGTGTATGCATGCATGCATGAATGTGTTTCCTATTCCGATGGGTTAGGTCTTCTTTGTGCTCTTCGGCACCCTTTGTCTACAGATGTCTTCGGTTACCCCTAGGTCTGCTTACAGTTTCTTCCTTTCAGTTCTCTTATGGTGATTGCTCAGTTTCCTTTGGTCTCATGGCTCAAGTTCTTGTTATATCCCTTATTCGCGGGATGGTAGACTGGTCACCCCCAGTCTCGATTTAGCTTTCCGCTATTCGCTGCTTGTAATAGGTCAAGGTGAACCATGTGATGTGGCATTCCATATCATTATACTATATCACATGCTACGAAATAGTCCCAATAGCTACACATATTATAGTCCTCAAAGAATGCCCAGCATTGAAACCAGAGAACCTTCAAAACATTCAATGCAACTCAAATCCAAGTCTTTGAATAAATGATCTAAGCCAGACTCAAAGTGTGTGTGTGCAAAGGTTCCTTTCCAGATTCATCCCCAGGTAAGCCAACTCAATGATTTCATCTAAAAATTGGGATCGATGGGTCAAACCAACCTAGATGTCTCAATTATGCCTGCAGTTGCTTTTCTGTGCTCTTTCTCTTTTGTCTCTTTCTCTTTTGTCTCTTTCTTTTTCTTTTCATTTTGAACTTCTTTTTTCTTTTCTTTTCTTTTTCTGTTTTTTTTTCTTTCTCTTTTTTTTCAACACACCTACCCTTTAGGTAGCATTTCTCCTCATGGTGGTCCTAATACTCTCCCATAGGTAGCTTCACGCTTATCAGTTATAGGTGGTTCAATTCTTTTCTTTATAGAATTTTCTTTCATTTTCAACTATACCACACATCATAACATAAGCAAATCAAGATAGACATCTAAGCAAACAGTCATTCACCGACCTATAATTTCTTCAACTAGTCACCTTGCCAACTACTCAGATTTTCACCGCTAAAAACCTGTAGTGAAGTGCTTACGAGTCTAACATAGATCAATCACTCAAAGTATCAGATAAAAGCACATCAAGTGTTTATCGTTTCTAAGATTTCACCCTAAAGCAGACGATTTCATCATTGGACTTATATCTAACTATCATGTACTAAAAACAAACAACAATTTTTTTTCTTTTCTTTTTTTTTTTTTTCTTTTTTTTTTTTTTCTTTTTTTTTTTTTTGGGTCCATTATGGTCTTTCTATCCTTGCCGTACAGTTTTCTATTCCTCGGTTTCCTTTTTTTCTGACATCCAGGTTTGCTAAACTCTTCTTGACAAGTCTTGTTTTATCTCTAACCCAACGGATATCTATGATGGCTTTTAAGACATATGGTTTAACATGATGCATGTATGCATAAGATGCATGAGATGCGTGCGATGCATGGAATATAACAGTCAGCCCATTATAATTTTAAAGCATTCAATCACACTATTGCGAGGTGCAAACTTGTCCCAGTTGAAAAAGGCCCAACAGGTTTACACTTTTGCGATAACATGGCTAAACAACTTCAAATGATAAAAGGCCTAAACATAAAATGGCCCATCAACATTTTAGAAGCTTTTGGCCCAATTGTCAAAGGACATGAACTCGTCCCAGTTTAAATAGCCCAACAAGTTCACATCTCTTGACAAAAAGTCCAACTGGATCCAAATGACGATGGTCCCAAACATAAACATAAAGAAATAATTTCTACTAGTTCTACGACTACGGTTCACTTGTGGGTTTACGGGAGTGTAGACAAAGGCTCTCGCTGGCGAAGGATTGCCCACGACTAGGACTCCCCACTCAAGGGTTCGAGCGACCAAGTGAGCGCACCTTTTTATACACTAAGGTACGTGCCAACGAGCTATGGTGCGTGACTGACTGTCAGATGGATTTACCTAACGAAATAGGGGATATAGAGAAATGGCCCCGAAATAATGTCTTGTAATGATTGTGATTTGTGCGTTAGTTAACCGTGTTTACCGTGGGTTGAAAGGGGTTTAATCAAAGGCACTTTTAAGGCTAGGTAATGGTTTGGTGCCAACACGCCCAAACGCTTTTGAAAGATAATAAATAAAGAAGGTGCCATCAGGTCTAACCTCTTTTTTCGTCTCTCGAAAGCGTGTTACACAGCCGTCGGAAGGGTTGATATTCCACAACTTTTCTGGTTCACTAATCCAACACTTTTCCTCGCTATTTCACTGTTTGGGCTACTGTTTTCACTCCGTTTCGCTGCTGTTTTTGTTGTATTCTCTGGTCACTGTTTTAAGGTATATCGGGGACTGTTTTGGCGGTCTTTAAGGGGTAAATGGGCTGCAGTTTTGGTGATTTTTGAAGGGGATTCTGGGCAGTTTTTTAGGGTACAGTTCTGGGCGTGTAGTGAGGGTTAATTCGGGGCTGAATAAAGCGTGCAGGGAGCAGGTGTTGGCGTTGTTGTGAGGAGTATACTTTGTGCGTGTTGGCAGGCTAGGCGTGGAGTGTGTTGCTGATTGCTACATGTGTTTTGAGTGCAGGTTATGTGGCGCTGATTGTGAGGGCAAGGTGCGATTCATGGGGCAGGGGTTGAATGGTTAGTGTGGAGTGTGTTGCTGATTGCTACGTGTTGGTGGGTAGTGAGTGTTTGTGGCTTTGGCGTGAATTGGCTTAGTGTGTAACGCAGGCTGTGACGAGTGGAGGGCTTATTGTGAGGGCAGCGAATTGAAGGGCTGAGAACGTGGGGGCTGAGTGCTAGTACGATTTGTTTTAACAAAGGCAAGGCCGGGAGGTATTGGCGTGAATGAGCTCTTTTGTTTCTTGTGTGAATTATGTTTGAATGCTCTCTTATTTCTTGTGTGAATTATGTGTGAATCAGCTAGGGTTGAGAAGGGTGGTGAATGGTTCTTTTTATAGGCAAGGGAGGGGTGACTTTCCTTATTGGAATAGGAAAGAATCTCATATTGATGGTGACATCTCTCTAATTGGTATCTGATAAGGAAAAGATCTCCTAATTTAGGATTATGATTGGCTTTGATTAGGAAAGGTATGAGATTTCTTTTAATTAGGAAGGGATTTGACTTGATTTTAGCATGTGTTAAATGTGCATATCCCTAATCTAGAGAGTGATGGGCGTGACTTAGGCTCCATGGGCATGGGCTTTGGTTCTTTGGGTAGGCTTGGGTGTTTAGGTTTGGTTTATGGTTTGGTAAGTGGTTTATGGGGGTTTTGGGCCGAGGATAAGCTTTGAAATAGAGATCCAACAAGCAACAGAAGCTAAACAACTGGATTAAATCCAACAAAAAATCCATTTTCCAATTTTACCCTTCCAACATCCATTTCTTGCGACTTTCACAACTAAAGAGGTAGTGTCTCCGTACAAGACTCATCATCGGGACTTATATGTAAAAATGCAGTGCCTACAAGTCCCCTCTTAGACTGTTCCATGTTGAATCTCTTCAACACTTTGTCAATATATGTGCTCAGGGAGAGTCCAAACAGCTTTCTAGATCTATCCCAGTAGATCTTTATTCCCAGAATAAAGGCTGCTTCTCCCAGATCTTTCATGGAGAATTTTAATAAAAACCAAGCTTTCACCGATTGTAGCATGGGAATGTCATTGCCAATAAGCAATACATCATCAACGTAAAGGACAATGAATGTCAATGCGCTCCCAATAACCTTCTTATATACACAAGGATCATCCTCGTTTTGAACGAAATCATATTCTTTTACGATCTCATCAAAACGTTGCTTCCAAGAACGCGATGCTTGCTTTAATCCATAAGTGGATCGATTTAACTTGAAAACTTGTTTGCATGTTTTGGCACGCCAAAACCATCAGGCTGTTGCATATAAACATCCTCCAAAAGGTTTCCGTTAAGGAAAGTGGTTTTGACGTCTATTTGCCATATTTCGTAATCGAAGTATGCAGCAATAGCAAGCATTATCCGAATGGATTTAATCATGGCAACATGTGAAAAAGTTTCGTCGTAATCGACACTGTGTCATTGACGATACCTTTTGCTACAAGCCTAGCTTTGTACGTTTGTATGTTGCCATCAATGTCGGTCTTCTTCTTGAAGACCCATTTGAACCAAAGCTTTACGCCTTCTGGTGCATCAACCAATGTCCAAACTTGGTTGGTGTACATGGAATCCATTTCGGATTTCATTGCTTCTTGCCATAAATCGGAGTCGATACCTTGTATCACTTCCTCATACGTACGGTTCATCTTATTCAATAAGATTAATATCCATATGAGGTGAGATCAGAAACCCATACCTCTCAGATTTTTTTCTGACTTTCTCCGACCTACGCAGTTCTTGTGTATTCGAAGATTGTGGTACAGTCTCATCCTTGATGAACTGTTCATGTTCTGTTAAGGGTTCTGTGCCAGGAACAGTATCACTCCGATTTTCATCGAGTTCTACTTTCCTCCCACTTACCACTGCATTTAGGAATTCCTTCTCAAGGAAAACCGCATGTAGAGCAACAAATACTTTGTTCTCTTATGGGTTGTAGAAGTAATATCCTTTGGTTTCCCTAGGATAACCTACAAATAGACACTTATCTGATTTGGGTTCTAATTTGGTACCATCCAAACGTGTAACGTTTTCCCAGCATCCCCAAATCTTCAGGAATGAGAAACCCAATTTCTTTCCTATCAATATTTCATATGGATTATGTTGAACAGACTTTGACGGAACCTTATTCAAAATAAGTATTGCATTGTTCAATGCATATCCCAGAAGGAAATTGTAGCTCTGAGTGACTCATCATAGACCTTACTATGTCTAACAAAGTTTGGTTTCTCCGTTCGGACACACCGTTTAATTGAGGTGTTCCGGGAGGAGTCCACTGTGAAATAATACTATGTTCTTTCAAGTAATCAAGAAACTCATTGCTTAAGTATTCTCCACCACTGTCCGACCGTAATGTTTTAATACTTTTGCCGGTCTGTTTTTCTACTTCGTGTCGAAACTCTTTGAATTTCTCAAAAGTTTCCGACTTGTGTCTCATAAGATACACATAACCATAACGCGATGCATCATCCGTAAAGGTTACAAAGTATTCATAACCACCTCTAGCCTGGCTAGACATGGGGCCGCACACATCACTATGAACGAGGGCTAACAGTTCAGTGGCATGTGCACATTTACCGCTAAAAGGTGTTTTAGGCATTTTGCCTAATAAACAAGATTCGCAGACGTCATATGAATTTGGATCAAATCCGTCCAAGTACCCACTCTTCGAAAGCGTGGATATGCGAGTCTTGTTAATGTGTCCTAGACAACAATGCCACATATAAGTTTCATATTTGTTACTTAATTTAAACCTTTTGTTTGTTACATTATATGTTTGAGATTGATTTATATTCAAAATATAAAGATCGTTATTCACATCAGCACTACATATCTCAATACCATTTTATACACAAAACACCCAGTGTTTCTGAATACAAAAGTATGCCCACATTGGGCTAATAAAGATACATAAATAATATTCCTAGTCAAACTAGGTACATAATAACAGTCTGATAGATTTAGTACATGCCCTGAGGGCAGTTCCAAAATGTAGGTCCCAACAGCCAAAACGGTGACTCTAGTCCCATTTCCAACCCGGAGGTCTATCTCTCCTGAAATCAGTCTACTGCTAATCTGCAGATCCTGCACATCAGTACATATATGAGTACCATAACCAGAATCAAAAATCCAATTTTTAAAACTAGAAGTAGACATGTTTATTTCTATAACAAACATACCTGAAGCCGGTGTCTTGCCCGCTTTGATTTCCTTCATGTGCGCCTTGTACTCACGGCAGTCACGCTTCCAGTGACCCCATTTTCCACATTATAGGCAGACATCTTGGGATTTGTCCTTAGCCTTCCCAGAAGACTTTGATGATTTGGCCTTGCCCTTCTTCTTCTTTTCTTCTTCTTTACACCTCAAGTAGCCTTGGCCAAGCCTTGGCAGACTGAGATGTTGAAGCGAAGTGCGCCTCGCGCTTTTTCCCCTTCAAAAGCTCATTTTCTGCTTCACGCAGCATTGCCATCAACTCTCCAAGATTATGGTCTTGGTTCATCATATTATAGTTCATGATGAACCCGCTCCAGCTGTCAGGAAGAGACTGCAAGATCAAATCTATAGAAGTCTCAGCCTCAAAGGTTATGCCTAGCTGACCCAACTGTTTGATGTCAGCAATCATCTACGACACATGGTGCTCGATAGATATACCCTCTGACATTCGAGAGTGAAAAAGCTTCCTCTGCAATTCATACCTTTGCGATTTAAGGTTAGATCGGTGAAGGTCCTTCAATTTTGCCATCATAGTATAGGGATCCAATCCCTTGTTCTGGCGACGAAATGAGGGTCATTGCAGTGAGCATGATGGATTGAGCAGTTGAGTTGTCATCGTTGTGAGTCTTCCAAAGCTCAAGCTCAAGCGGCTGCTCAATTCCGGGCTTAGGCCCGAGAGGTCTCTCTATCGTATAGAGCATCTTCTTGGCCCCCAGGACAATCCTGAGGTTCATATCTCAGTCAGGAAAGTTCGCACCATTAAAGACATTTTGCCCATGATAATGTCTCTAACCCTAATCTTTCCAGCCATCTTAATTGCAATAGTCTAACTATTCAATTAACGATTTTTGGGTACAGTCCAACTGTTACAATAAAAAATAAAATATTAGTCCAACTAATAAATATATAAAATGACGAAATAATTTGAAAGCGTGTATTGGCAAGAATTTCAACGAAATTGCAAATTCAATACTAGCCTCCCACTATTTTTTGGCGAGCCTCTAACCCTCTGTTAAGTACTCGGGAAACCTAGTTTCCTAGTGGGCTATGATCCCGTTAAATAACACACAACCTTGACTTTGGCCAACAAGTTGTATGATATTTAACTAGGTAGATCTCTAAGATCAATTGGATCTCACCCAATTCTTAGATCCGGTAGGTGGACCTCCAAGTCCGAAACATATATACAATAAATCCAATATATTTTCCTAACATTTTCCTCTGAATCAACTAAGCCTTGGCTTCGGCTCAACAAGCTTAATGATTCCAGTTAAGCGGGACCCATTGACAGTGGGAAAGCTTCGTAATCCACGTCGATGAACAAGAAGTGACCTTGACTTTGGCCAAAAAATCACAACTTGCCCAAGACATGCGATATGAAACAAAGCTTTCGTGGTTCAAACGCATCCGCGATGGACATTGATCTTGACTTTGGCCAACAAAACAATGCCAATCTTGGATCTTGAGAGAGAACCACTCAATGGAAGGAATTCGCTTAATATTAGTTTGAGGGTTTTTCGCATAAATTGGCAACCAATTTATTATCTTTGATTAGGTCTCATCATACACCCTTAAGCATGCATTCTAAAAGCATAATAAGGAGCGAATTAAAATAATAACGATATGCGGATGGATATTGAACAAATTGTTCCTAGAACAAATCTCTCTATTTCCTCTCCCCGACTAGCATTATTCTTACTTCTACCCAATTACATAATACAATAAAGAAACCTCATTTAAATTGAGGGGAATTGGTGAGAAGAGAATTACAAAGAGTCAAGAGATAAAGGCTGGACATGCAGGTCCAATTTAATAAATTCTAAATTTATTACAACAATTTCCAAAATTGCCCCCACCCATCTAATATCCATCTGATATACATTATTCATACATTACATCCATGTATTCACACAAAGCATGTTATTCAATCAATCTAATCCAATTAATTAATCTTTGAATTAAGTGATCATCCAATGTTCAAACAACGATTTGATTTGCGCGAGTCCAACTCTTTTAAGAATAAGTACTCAAAGTACGTATTCTTGAATTATATCGAACTACAATTTTAAATCCAATTTAATTTGTATTCAATACTAATTCTTATTTAATTCCAAATTATATAATTACACTCTATTAATGTGCCTTTACGACTTAGATTCTAAATCTAATCTTAATGGGTCTCAAAGGCCCAATTAACATCCAATGTTAATTTAATTAAAGTCCAATGGGCTTTTAATTAATTCATAAGGCATGGGCTTTGGTTCATATGGGTCAAACCCAAATGCCAATGCCCAATAAAGGAATCACCTTATTTGCCATAAAATTAATTTCGGCCCATTAGGCCCAATTAAATTTAAAAGGCCCATTTATTATATTTGAACTTTATGGAATGGTTTTAGGCCCAATTTGGATCCAATCCAATTGTCCTAAACTAACTTGGCCCAACCAAGTCCATAAGGCCCAAATATAACAACATTAGCCCAATTCCAAATTAAAGACTATTTATTAAATTACAATATTCCAAATATCATAATTTTTTAATTAAAGTGTATAGCCATAATTAATTAGTCAAATTAACATTTCCAAAACACCAATTTAATTAATTAATCATGCTATTTCATTTTCAATACATGTCCAACACAATCGAAGCAAAAGCAACTCATACATGCTTCATCAAGCTCACGGTTTTCATGCATAAAATTAACCAATTTTGATTTCAATCCAATTAAATCACAAATCAATATATCTCATGCATTTAAACACATCCAATGGTCTAAAATTCAAAAATCACCATGAGATCCTAAGGTCCATAAGTTTCGGCCATGGCATATAAATTGTGGAAAATTAATCTAATCAATTTTTCTCACAATTAATCATGCATAACTCTAAGTTATCATAATCTAACATAACCAAACATTCAATTTGAAGATATCATACTCAAATCACAAAATCCCCAAAATAAAGTTTATGAACCCTAAATATTTCATGCTTAAAATTGGCTCATGATACCATTGTTGGGTTCTCCTAGAACATGCCAAGGATCTATTAAGCATAAATTATGTGAATACTCAAAGTAAGATTGCGGAAATAATACTTACATTGGTCGGCAATATGGATGTAGAGAATACAAAAATTTTGCTCCTTTGAGAAGTGCTCCAAGCTCTCCTTTGTATGAATGGTTTAGCTCCAAGCTTTGAACTTTGATTCCAAACTCAATGGGAAAGGTTTCCCTAACACCTTTGTAGACTTCTTTATGTGCTAGCACTTAAGAAATTTTGAAGCAAAACTTCCAAGAGGAGAGGGAGAAGTCACGGCAATATGAGAGGAGAGAAGAGAGTTTTTGGTTTTTGGTATTTTTTGGTTTCAAAAAAAATTACCACACATCCAAAAGTCAAACTCAATTTTTGGTATATCAATTATCAAAAATAAAAGCAAAGTGTTGGAGGGAAAAATGGAAATTAATGCCTCCAACTACTTCCATCACTCAACTTGACACTTGATAGACAAGTGATGTAAGTTGGTGGGACCCACTTTAATTCAAAATTCAAGTGACTTGCTCAACAAACTTCGGGCTCGGGTTCGCTTAATCCGATTAAACGAACTTTCCGTCGCTACGTAATTAAATCTAATTTTATTAAATAATAGTGCCTCGTAAAATTATTACGAAAGTCGCTCGCGAATTAATTCTAAATTAATTCGTTCGTTCGCCGAATTAAAATCCAATTTTAATTTCACGTCGAAATCTAATTTCAATTGATATATCGAATATATTATTTAATCGATTAATTCCAAATTAATCGTTCTATCTCTCTTCTTATCGAATTTTATCCCAGATAATTCTTGCCGTAATGAATCCAGATTAATTTTCTCTCTCTTATAATTAATCCCAGATTAATTTCATTCGAGTCATACGTCATCGGTGAATCTTCGGGAAGCGACCCATGAGATCCCTGGATATGTTGGCAGTAAATCCGTTCGTCATAATATCCGAAAACGTGCGTACCTCGTACCATGTTCTTACCGATTTACAAGACATGGTTGGCTTCTAGCAAAGTGCAATGCCTACCCAATTCTCCAGAAATATTATTTTAAGGAATATATAATCTTTATCAGGCGTAGTATACGAAGTATTGCGTATTGCGATCCAGTATTGGATGTCGCATGCAAGGCCTGGGGCTGGTATAGTGTCTGCCCCGTACGAAGTATATATCAGACCACTAGCAACTAGTCTCTTTAATCGGATAATCATGACCTTGTCATATTATCCCGATAGTTGCAACATAATAGAGTACCAGTTCTGTATAGTTGTGTGATCATCATCTCCATATGACTGAAGTGATACTTCCATCTTGACATCACACCCAATACACTACGATTCTCAATAAACCCAGAAGAGGCGTACACAGAACCTGTTAAATCCCCGGACGACCAAAACCAAAGCGTATTGATTGTCGCAAGTATTAGCGATGCAAGTCTAAGGTTAAGACCAAATACACCTACCCTGATTCGGATTCCTATAGACACATAGTCATACTACCAATGGGATTCCGAGGGGTCTATCCAGAGCGATGATGTTCCCGTACCATCGGTAAACACAACCTCATATCACACATGCATAAGTATTCAATACTTAAATATATGAGAACTATGCCGTTATGCTTACACTGTTGGGTTTTCTAAGCTTCCCAAGATCATTTCAAGCAATGAAAATAAGTGCGAATACAACGAGGGAGTTGCGGAATACTCACATCGATCGGTTGAGCGACGCGCGAGGCAACAAAAATTTCTTTTCTGCCCACTGGTGCATTCGGCAATGAGCTGCTGTTGGGCTCTCCAAATTCGGCTTTTTGTCTCTTTGAACAAGCTCCAAGCTTTATCAAACGATTCCAAGCTCATGGGTGGACTTCCCTATCACCTTCACATGTCTCTCGGAGTGCTAACTCTCTTGATTTTTGCCACAAAAATCAAACACTTTGCTTCCCATTTCCTTCTTGGCTCACGGCAAACCAGTGAAGAAACAGCCCTTCATCGGCGAGAGAGAGAGAGATGAGAGAAAGAGAGAGTTGTTGATTAAAATGATTTCCAAAAAATATATATATATATATATATATACCAAAATTTGTGTAATAGCTTTCCAAAAGTCAACACAAATTTGGCTCTAAAATAGCATTAAATGCTATCAACCATTCACATCACTATTTGCATCAATCAATCAATCAAAATGACAAGTTGTCACATCACTCAAAGTGACTAATGATTTGACGCTTGATGCCACTAACGATTTGACGCTTGATTTGACTTGCGTGCCGCACTCGAATTTGAAATGCGAATGCGCTCGCAAACAATCCCGGGCTCGGGTTCGCTAATTCTAAATTAACGAATTTTCTGTTGCGACGTAATTAAATGATTATGCCTAGCGAAATCACTATTCACGACGCTAACGAATTAATTCTAAATTAACTCGTTCGCCCGAATTAAAATCAAATTTTAATTTCGGGTCGAAATCCAATTTCGATTAATATATCGAATATATTAATTTATCGATTAATTCCAAATTAATCGTTATCTCTCTTTAATTGATATTTAATCCCAGATAAAATTTATCCTCAATTAATCCCAGATTAATTTTCTCTCTCATCAAATTAATCCCAGATTAATTAAAGTGCGAGTCATACATCATCGGTGAATCTTCGGGAAGCGACCCATGAGATCCCCAGATATGTTGGCAGTAAATACGGTCGTCGGACTATCCGAACACGTAAGTACCTAGTACTACGTTTATACCGATTTACAAGACAATGTTGGCTTCTAGCAAAGCGCCATGCCTACCCAATTCTCCAGAAATATCCTTACAGGAATATAAAGATCTATATCAGGCATAGTATACGTAGTATTGCGTATTTTGATCCAGTATCGGATGATCACATGCAAGGCCTGGGGCTGGTACAGTGTCTGCCATGTACAAAGCATATATCGGATTACGAGCAACTAGTCTCTTTATTATCGGATAATCATGACCAAGTCATATTATCCCGACAGTTGCAACCTTTTTAGAGAACCAGTTATGTATCCCTACGCGATCATCATCTCCATATGACTGGAGTGATACTTCCATCTTGACATCACACCCAACACACTACGATTCTCGATATACCCAGAAGAGGCGTACACAGAAACCGGTTAAAGCCTTGGACGACCAAAACCAAAGTATATTGATTGTCGCAAATATTAGCAGTGCAAGTCTCAGGTTAAGACCAAATACACCTACCCTGATTTCGGACTTCCATAAACACATAGTCATACTACCAATGGAATTCCGATGGGGTCTATCCAGAGCGAAGCTGTTTCCCGTACCATCGATAAAACATAACCTCCTATTACACTTGCATGAGTATCTTATACCCAAATATATGAGAACTATGACGTTGTGCCCTCACAACGCGCACAAGTGTAAAACTAGTCTTTTACGCATTTATCGATGTCCAATCTCGATAATACTCTGACTAGGGATATTTAATGATTTATCCTTCGTGGATTGATATTGTCTCATATCATTCTCAATCGAGGAATAAATCATAAGGACCTTCTATCATTTATATATCTTGGTGATCTAATCACAAAGGATAAGAGTGAAATCTCTTTTTTCACATAGTTAATTTGTACAACAACACCATGATCTGTACAAATAGTGACGCTATGGGTCATAATTGTCCAACAATCTCCCACTTGGCCTATAGCCAGTCACTCGAGTGTCTGACACCCGAACTATGTACGGTTGGCTCAAACTGCTGAGAAAAGGCTTTCGTCAGCGGATTTGTATGAATATCATCTGATGCGATTTATTCGATCATCACATCGCCATGATGTATGATCCGAACAAATCAGATGAATATCAAAGTATTTATCTGGATCGTTGATGAGACTATTAATTCTTTAGCATGTCTAAGCTGCTAACATAACTATATCTAATCTAATTAGATTTATTATCGACCCAAATGGCTTCTATTGCTGCATCAGCTGCAGCAATAACCCGCTTTTGTTGTTTATTCGGTAACAGTATCTTGCTTGGAATACAATACTCTTTCAAGTATTTCGGAAACTTATTGCTTAAGTATTTTCATCATGGTCTGACCGTGTCTTTATATAATAAAACACTTTAGTGTTCTAGAATATAAAGGTTCACCCGCAGCGGGTTAAACACTGTTATAAATATAATGTTTCTAGTCAAACTAGTTACATTATAACAGTATCCTAATTTAAGTACAAACCCGAAGGGTAGTTCCTAAATTAGGTATCTACGGTTAAAACAGTGACTTTCGTCCCGTTTCCAATTCGGAGATTAATCTCAACGAAGTCAGTATCCTGCTCATAGCAGATTCTGCACATCAGTACATATTTATATACCACACTAAGTATTTAAAATCCAATTTTAATACTAGTAGTGAACATAATATGACAAACATATTTGAAGTCAGAGCCTTGCCCCGTCTTCATTTCCTTCATGTCTGCTTTGTCCAAACGGCAGTCACGCTTCCGCGATCCCGTTTGCCACAATTTAGGCAGACATTTTAGGATATGTCATTTATCTTCCCAGAAGATTATAATGATTTTGCCTTGGCCCTTTTCACATTCCAGTAGCCTTTGGAAAAGCCTCGGGTTTCTAGAATATCGAAGTGAGGTGTGCCTTGCGCTACTTGCCTTATTGCAAACTTTGACTTTGTCTCCTTGAGAATAGTCATTAACTCTCCAAGAGTTATTTATTGCAATATATACTTCTAAGATCTAAATATAGATCTATGAAGATCCTTCAATTTCTTTATCATACTTTAAGGATCTAATCCTTAGTTCTGATTAATAAATTAAGGAGTCTTCTGCGACAAGCTTAATGGATTAAGCACTAAAGTTATCATCACATGAATCTTCCAAAGATCATGCTCTACTAATTGCTCAACTCCGGGCTTAGGCCTAATATGTTATTTTATCAAATAAAGTAATTTATTAGATTTCCAGGACTATCCTGAAATTTTATTCCCAATTTGAAAAATTAAACCATTTAAATACATTTTCCCTAGGATTATGTTTTTAAATGTCAATCTTTCAATTTTATCTTGATTCTAATAGTCCAACTATTTAATCAACCATTTAGGCACTATTTATTATAATGATTATTATAGTCCAACTATTTTAATCAACTATAATTTAATAGATTGAATACAGTCCAACTGTTAATTAAAACAACAATTTAAATATTAGTCCAACATTTTATTGACGAATGATATTTATGAATGAGCGCGTATGGCAAGTTATTAAACGAATATTGCAAATTCAATTCTTGCCTCCCACTATTTTTCGGCGAGCCTCTAACCATCTGTCGAGTACTCGGGAAACTGTGTTTCCTAGTGGGTTGGGATCCCGTTAAATATCACACAATCTTGACTTTGGCCAACAAATTGTATGATAATTAACTAGGTAGACCTCTAAGATCGATTGGATCAAATCCAATTCCTAGATCCAGTAGGGGGACATCCAAGTCCGAAACATATATCTTATATATGCCAATATATCCAATATATTGCCTAACCTTTTTCCTCTGAATCAACTAAGCCTTGGCTTTGGCACAACAAACTTAGTGATCACAGTTAAGCGCGACCCATTGACCATGGAAAGCTTCGTAATCAATGTCGATGGACAAGAAGTGGTCTTGACTTTGGCCAACAAACCACAACTTGGACAAGACACCGATATGGAACAAAGCCTTCGTGATTCAAACACATCCTCGACGGACAAAGGCCTTGACTTTGGCCAACAAGCCAATGCCAGTCTCGGATCTTGAGTGAGAATCACTCAATGGAAGGAAAAACACTTAATATTATTTGAAGGTTTTTCGCGTGCAAATTGGCATCCAATTTATTATCTTTGTTAAGGTCTCATCATCATACACCCTTAAACATGCATTCTAAACACATAATAAAGCGCGTATAATAAAATAATAATGATATGCGGATGGATACTTTACACAATGATCCTAGATCAAATCTTTATCTTTCTCTCTCCCGCTAGCACATGTATTACTTCTACCCGTTACACTACACTTCTAAAGAAACCTCATTTATATTGAGGGGAATAGGTGAGAAGAGAATACAAAGAGTAAGGAGGTAATAAGGCTGGACACGCAGGTCCAATTAATAAATTCCAAATTTATTACAATAATTTCTAAAATTGCCCTACCCATCTAATATCCATCCGATATACATTATTCATGCATCGCAACCATGTATTCACACAAGCATGTTATCAATCAATCTAATCCAATTAATTAATCTGATAATTAGTGATCATCCAATGTTCAAACAACGATTTGATTTTGCTCGAGTCAAACTCGTTTTTGCGAATAAGTACTCAAAGTACGAATTCTCGAATTAAATTAAATTACAAAATTAAATCCAATTCAATTTGTATTTAATATTAATTCACTATTTAATTCCAAATTAAATATTACACTTTATATAATAAACCTTTACGACTGAAATTCCAAATTTAATCGTTACGGGTCTCAAAGCCCGATTAACGTCCAACGTCAATTTAATTAAAGTTCAATGGGCTTTTAATTAATTTCTTAAGGCGTGGACTTTTGGTCAACTCGGGTCAAACCCAATAACCAAAGCCCAATCTGGGAATTACCCCATAAGCCTAGAAATCAATTTAGGCCCATTAGGCCCAATTAAATACTTAAAGGTCCATTAGTCGCATTTGGGCTTTATGGATGCGGTTTTGGGCCCAATTGGATCCAATCAATTTTGCCTAAACCCAACTTAGTACAACCAAGCCCTATAAGCCTATTTACAACTTTAAAAGTCCAATTTCCAAAATTAGGCCCAACATAATTAAATTATAAAAATTCCAAATTCATAATTTAATTACATAAAGTGTATTACACAATTAATTACCCAATTAACATTTCTAAAACATCAATTAGCCTAATTAACTATGCTCTTTAATATCAAATAGTGTCCAACACAATTTTATCAAAAATCAAACCCAAACATGCTACATTAACTCTCGGCCAAAGGGAAATTTATATCCAATTTCAAATCCAATCCAATTGAATCAAATTAAACATCAAATCTACATTCCCAATTGATTTCTAACTCATCCAATGAATCAAAAAAATAAAATTCACCAAGACAAATTAGGGCATGACATTCGGCCAAGCCAAGAAAATTGGGGAAAATTGTTCCAAACAAAATTTATTCAAATTGATCCAATCAATCATCAATTAAACATGTATTAAGAATACTCAAACATCCAATTCATTCAAATCATGCTCAAAAATATTTTACCCAAATTTTAAGCCCTAAAATTTTCATGCTCAACCTTGCTCATAGATACCATTTTTGGGTTTTCTAAGCTTCCCAAGATCATTTCAAGCAATGAAAATAAGTGCGAATACAACGAGGGAGTTGTGGAATACTCACATCGATCGGTTGAGCGACGCGCGAGGCAACAAAAATTTCTTTTCTGCCCACTGGTGCATTCGGCAGTGAGCTGCTGTTGGGCTCTCCAAATTCGGCTTTGTGTCTCCTTGAACAAGCTCCAAGCTTTATCAAACGATTCCAAGCTCATGGGTGGACTTCCCTATCACCTTCGCATGTCTCTAGGAGTGCTAGCTCTCTTGATTTTTGCCACAAAAATCAAACACTTTGCTTCCCATTTCCTTCTTGGCTCACGGCAAACCAGTGAAGAAACAGCCCTCTATGAGCGAGAGAGAGAGAGATGAGAGAAAGAGAGAGTTGTTGATTAAAATGATTTCCAAAAAAATATATATATATACCAAAATTTGTGTAATAGCTTTCCAAAAGTCAACACAAATTTGGCTCCAAAATAGCATTAAATGATATCAACCACTCACATCACTATTTGCATCAATCAATCAATCAATGTGACAAGTTGTCACATCACTCAAAGTGACTAATGATTTGACCCTTGATGTGACTAGTGATTTGACGCTTGATTTGACTTGTGTGCCGCACTCGAATATGAAATGCGAATGCGCTCGCAAACAATCCCGGGCTCGGGTTCACTAATTCTAAATTAACGAATTTTCTGTTGCGACGTAATTAAATGATTATGCCTAGCGAAATCACTATTCACGTCGCTAACGAATTAATTCTAAATTAACTCGTTCGCCCGAATTAAAATCTAATTTTAATTCCGAGTCGAAATCCAATTTTGATTAATATATCGAATATATTAATTTATCGATTTATTCCAAATTAATCGTTATCTCTCTTTAATTGATATTTAATCCCAGATAAAATTTCTCCGCAATTAATCCCAGATTAATTTTCTCTCTCTTCTAATTAATCCCAGATTAATAAAAGTGCGAGTCATACGTCATCGGTGAATCTTCGGGAAGCGACCAATGAGATCCCCGGATATGTTGGCAGTAAATACGGTCGTCGGACTATCCGAACATGTAAGTACCTATTACTACATTTGTACCGATTTACAAGACAAGGTTGGCTTCTAGCAAAGCGTCATGCCTACCCAATTCTCCAGAAATATCCTTACAGGAATATAAGGATCTATATCAGGCGTAGTATACGTAGTATACGTAGTATTGCGTATTTCGATCCAGTATCGGATGACTGTACGGGCCAAATTTGGTCCAGGGGTAGTTTCGTCATTTTGCTTCAGGCCCAATACAGGACGCACCCCTGAAGCCTCCTAATCAAACCCCAAAGACATAATGTCGGCCCAGGCCCGATGAGCACCAACACCCGTAACCGAAGGATCATCCAGAGGCCGGCCCACGTAACGCCTAAGTTCATAAACTCAACAGTTGCCAGCCGACAACGGGCAAACACAATAAAACCCCCTCATGAAGTCGACCGTTATCACGACCCAACGGACAAGCAATCAAATGGCAATAAAGGCACACATTACTTGGGCATGTATATATAGGAAATGAGACCCCACGGTGAGGGGGGAGCTCTCCTACTCACAGCTTTGAGACATCCTCAAGCTCACCACACCTCCGACTGACCGCCCTCACGGCACCCTACAAAGTTCAAGGTAGTATCCAACCTTTGACTTCCCACATTCAAACTCCTTAGTACCTTCACTGACTTGAGCGTCGGAGTGCCCCCGGCACCCACCACACCGGTGGGCAGTACTCCCGCTCATTCTACATCTTTGTTTTGCAGGATCGCCAGTGCCCCATCTTCACGAAATCTCAATTGTAGGCCTCGGGCGAAAATCAGCGTCTACAATTTGGCGCCCACCGTGGGGCCCTGGCGATTCGTAGCATGCAAGGATCTCTCCACCTACGATCCTTCCAAACACCCCTACTCGTATGACGACACGCAACGAGCAAACACCATATCTCATGATCACTTAATGAGCCATCCTCCAAGAACAATTACATACATCAGGATTTTCATCTGGCCCATTTTTTCTGTTCTTGATAGGAAGTCTGTTTTATCCAGTCAAATATAGACCATCATTTGAACCATTCTACACACTTCCTCCAGTCGACGTGGGAATACCCCCGTAATTCTCAGTATACCCAATCGACCAAGAAATATTCTCTATAATTGGCATTTATTCGAGACTTCTTGGGGCGGTTACCATCTACTCTAGATGGCGAAGATAAAACGTCATTACCTTCAGACTACGTAAAAAGATTGCCATCACATCCAGACTACATGAAAGAAGTGTTATCTTCTTCAGACGACGATTAAGAGGATTCCCATCTCCTCCAGACGACATTAATGGATTGTCATCAATTTTAGACTCCATTCGACCAGTCTCATAGACCTACTTCATGAGCAAGGCGCGTCCCTTCAATGGAACCATTTTCTTTACCATTCACCCCGTATAATAAAGCGATGTACTTGGCATAAGAATATTGTCCCAGTCGACCGTACCCGAGTGAGGAGTTGGCGAGGACTTCCCAGTCAACATTACCAGTGATGTAGACTCGGCTCAATGAGGATGCTCCAATTAACACGTGAGGATTCGTTATGAGGTGAGAGTCACACCTGATGTTGTGAGACAATAGACTCATTTTAAAGAGAATACAACACTCTAAGTTGCTCCCCACAACGTGCTGCCCATGACCATGCGCAGACAATTCAAAGACCCATTATGAACACCTATGTCGACTCAACCTACGGACAAACCCATCACCAAACCTATTGCCCATGTGACATAAGTCACATGGGTGTTGTTTATTTGTCTTTTGTTACTTTCAACGTTCACACTCCCAATCTTCATTCGTGCCTCCAATAAAGTAAGCTTCCTACATAAATCTAGTAAATAACGACAAACACACTACATGTCGGCTCACATAGCTAGCATGGCTCATTTTGGGATGTTTATTTACGTGGCCTGCGTAGCTCATTTGGAATTTCTGTTCATCTTCTCCCTTCTTGGTTATGGCCATAATGGACAAAGGCCATCCTACGTACATACATGCATGATCATTTTCTTGGGATAATTGATTCTTTTGGATTTGTTACCAGCCTTGTTGCTTCGTTTCAATCTTTGGCCTTGTTTGCTTTAAATTTTCGTGGTAGGCTGAGACTGTTTGTAAAGGGATGGCATCTTCAATTCTCTTATCTTTGTTACTTTTGACCTTGGGACTGGTCCTTGGCCCAACCAATGTGTACACACCCAGCCAACATGATGCGTCCAGCCGACAAGCATGGATCAAGCAATAAGAATATCATGCAACCCATATGTGTGCGTCCCGAAATATGAACCCTCTCCAGTCGACCTACCTGAATTCAATAATGTGAGTATCCTCCAACAGATGAGCGGGAGAATGTCCTTCAGCCGATGAACGTGAATCCAGAAACTTTCATAGTTCCAGCCGACAAACATGCAGCCAACGTGTACGTCCTCCAGCCTTCAAGAAAGGTGCTTATATCAGTAGTTGGGCAGGACTAGTTGAGAGTATCATGGATCACTAATGATTCATCTCCAACAGTAGTAAAATATGATACATCTCCTAGTCGACATGCATAAACCCAGCAGCGTGAGTTTCTCTGACCGACATGTATGAAACCAATAACAGAAATATCTTCCAGTCAACATGTATAACTCATGTAACGTGAATAGCCACAAGCCCACTCATCAGATGCCACGAGTGCCAACAGACCCAATGCTTAAGTAAACCTAAGCCACCATTCAGAGTATGGTTTACGAAGGAGATGGGGCTGGATGGTCCTTATTTATGCTCGGTTTGCTTCTACCTCGTGGTGGCCACGACGTTGGGGGCTGGAACGACACCATTTTGCATGAAGCGTAGTCGCATGCATGAGTAAAGTCTACTTGATCTGGGAGTTGTTGGACCTAGTAGATGCACTATTACCCATTCATTTGCTCGGCTGGAGGGTTCTTATAAGTTATACAACAAACTGAGGTAGATACGACAGAATGTGTGTTGTCGCATATAGCAAGAATGTCGTACTATCGGGCTGGGCATGTGACCGTCGTGTCTTTATTCAAACTTACATGTGGTGAATTGTCACCTGGCACAAGAGCAAATACTTCTCAAGAGTAGCATGAGTGGTGCACTGCATGGCTGGGATCTCGTCCGTGGAATATGGCGCGTCTAATTGCTCCATAAGAACGTCTGTCGTCTCACATGCAACACAGAAATTAATATCGAGTTGTCCTGCTAGAAGACGGATGACTAGTCCTTGGGGTCGAGAGGTTGACAGCTGGTTGTGGGCTAAGAATCTTCTTTTGGGTTTTGAAAATTCGGTCTTCATCGTTTCCCAAGCTAGTGGAAGAGGGCGATAGAACCACTATTAAATTGGTGAAAACTTTCCTTTATTCTTTTGTGTTAATGAGGACAATTATAGACCTTCTTCAGGCCTAGTGAAGTGGAGACCAGTATACTGGGGACAATCTGAAAAGAAAAGCTTTGATAACTTGGGGGAATGTTATTCCTTAAAGATCAGTAAGACCATCTTTCCAAGCGAACATGCTCTCTAGATGACAGGTATAAGTATTCCATCTCTATTTATTTACCATATATATGTGGTTTTGAGACTCGCAGACAATACAGCTGAAGACCGAGACCTTCTTCTGGTTCAGACAGCATGAAGACTTCCCCTTATTCCTCTTCAGGACCAGTAGATGGGAGATCGTCCTGGCCTTCATCAGGTCAGGTAGAAGAGAACACTCTTTAATTGGCTCGTGAAAGAGTCAAGTGTTAGTTCTTTGACCTTCCTTTGGTCCAGTCAACTTGTGGTCTCGGTTCGGTCCCTCTATGATACCAAATGGGTGTATATCTTTCTGGTCTCATCTAGTCCAGTCGACCGGGGACATCCCCCATGGACTCATGTCGAGTCAAGTTGTAGACATGGATTACACATGTCGTATGACTTATATCTTCCTGGTCTCATCTAGTCCAGTCGACCGGGGACATCCCCCACGGACTCATGTCGAGTCAAGTTGTAGACATGGATTACACATGTCGTATGACTTATATCTTCCTGGTCTCATCAAGTCCAGTCGACCGGGGACACCCCCCACGGACTCATGTCGAGTCAAGTTGTAGACATGGATTACACATGTCGTATGACTTATATCTTCCTTGACTCATCAAGTCCAGTCGACCGGGGACATCCCCCATAGACTCACGTCGAGTCAAAGTTGTAGGCATGGATTACACATGTCATATGACTTATATCTTCCTGGACTCATCAAGTCCAGTCGACCGGGGACACCCCCCACGGACTCATGTCGAGTCAAGTTGTAGACATGGATTACACATGTCGTATGACTTATATCTTCCTGGACTCATCAAGTCCAGTCGACCGGGGACACCCCCTACGGACTCATGTCGAGTCAAGTTGTAGACATGGATTACACATGTCGTATGACTTATATCTTCCTTGACTCATCAAGTCCAGTCGACCGGGGACATCCCCCATAGACTCACGTCGAGTCAAAGTTGTAGGCATGGATTACACATGTCATATGACTTATATCTTCCTGGACTCATCAAGTCCAGTCGACCGGGGACACCCCCCACGGACTCATGTCGAGTCAAGTTGTAGACATGGATTACACATGTCGTATGACTTATATCTTCCTGGACTCATCAAGTCCAGTCGACCGGGGACATCCCCCATAGACTCACGTCGAGTCGAAGTTGTAGACATGGATTACACATGTCATATGACTTATATCTTCCTGGACTCATCAAGTCCAGTCGACCGGGGACATCCCCCATAGACTCACGTCGAGTCAAAGTTGTAGACATGGATTACACATGTCATATGACTTATATCTTCCTGGACTCATCAAGTCCAGTCGACCGGGGACACCCCCCATAGACTCATGTCGAGTCAAAGTTGTAGACATGGATTACACATGTCATATGACTTATATCTTCCTTGACTCATCAAGTCCAGTCGACCGGGGACATCCCCCATAGACTCATGTCGAGTCAAAGTTGTAGACATGGATTACACATGTCATATGACTTATATCTTCCTGGACTCATCAAGTCCAGTCGACCGGGGACACCCCCCATAGACTTACGTCGAGTCAAAGTTGTAGACATGGATTACACATGTCATATGACTTATATCTTCCTGGACTCATCAAGTCCAGTCGACCGGGGACACCCCCCATAGACTCATGTCGAGTCAAAGTTGTAGACATGGATTACACATGTCATATGACTTATATCTTCCTTGAATCATCAAGTCCAGTCGACCGGGGACACCCCCCATAGACTCATGTCGAGTCAAAGTTGTAGACATGGATTACACATGTCGTATGATATATATCCTGACCTTCATCTGGTTCAGTTGACTAGACACATCCATGATGGATCATGTAGATTCAAGTTCATAACTTGACATACGTTTGGTAGCATCGACGCTCAAGTACACCTTCATCGAATGGCTTGACAAGTGTATCAATACTCTCCAAGCCAATGACTCATTGACTTAGAGACTAGGGGACAAACTGTATGGGCCAAATTTGGTCCAGGGGTAGTTTCGTCATTTTGCTTCAGGCCCAATACAGGACGCACCCCTGAAGCCTCCTAATCAAACCCCAAAGACATAATGTCAGCCCAGGCCCGATGAGCACCAACACCCGTAACCGAATGATCATCCAGAGGCCGGCCCACGTAACGCCTAAGTTCATAAACTCAACAGTTGCCAGCCGACAACGGGCAAACACAATAAAACCCCCTCATGAAGTCGACCGTTATCACGACCCAACGGACAAGCAATCAAATGGCAATAAAGGAACACATTACTTGGGCATGTATATATAGGAAATGAGACCCCACGGTGAGGGGGGAGCTCTCCTACTCACAGCTTTGAGACATCCTCAAGCTCACCACACCTCCGACTGACCGCCCTCACGGCACCCTACAAAGTTCAAGGTAGTATCCAACCTTTGACTTCCCACCTTCAAACTCCTTAGTACCTTCACTGACTTGAGCGTCGGAGTGCCCCCGGCACCCACCACACCGGTGGGCAGTACTCCCGCTCATTCTACATCTTTGTTTTGCAGGATCGCCAGTGCCCCATCTTCACGAAATCTCAATTGTAGGCCTCGGGCGAAAATCAGCGTCTACAATGATCACATGCATGGCCTGGGGCTGGTACAGTGTCTGCCCCATACGAAGTATATATCGGATTACGAGCAACTAGTCTCTTTATTATCGGATAATCATGACCAAGTCATATTATCCCGACGGTTGCAACCTTTTTAGAGAACCAGTTATGTATCCATACGCGATCATCATCTCCATATGACTGGAGTGATACTTCCATCTTGACATCACACCCAACACACTACGATTCTCGATATACCCAGAAGAGGCGTACACAGAAACCGATTAAAGCCCTGGACGACCAAAACCAAAGTATATTGATTGTCGCAAGTATTAGCGGTGCAAGTCTCAGGTTAAGACCAAATACACCTACCCTGATTTCGGACTTCCATAGACACATAGTCATACTACCAATGGAATTCTGATGGGGTCTATCCAGAGCAAAGCTGTTTCCCGTACCATCGATAAAACACAACCTCATATTATACTTGCATGAGTATCTTATACCCAAATATATGAGAATTATGCCGTTGTGCCCTCACAACGCGCACAAGTGTAATACTAGTCTTTTACGCATTTATCGATGTCCAATCTCGATAAAACTCTGACTATGGATATTTAATGATTTATCCTTCGTGGATTGATACTGTCTCATATCATTCTCAATCCAGGAACAAATCATAAGGACCTCCTATCATTTATATATCTTGGTGATCTAATCACAAATGATAAGAGTGCAATCTCCTTTGTCAAATAGTTAATTTGTACAACAACACCATGATCTGTACAAATAGTGATGCTATGGGTCATAATTGTCCAACATCCACAATGGGCACAAGTGCAATACTAGTCTATTCCGCATTATCGATGTCCAGTCTTGATAATACTACGACTAGGGATATTTAATGATTAAACCTTCGTGGATTGATATTGTCTCATATCTTTTTAATCTGGAACTAATCATAAGGACTTTTATCATTTATATATTCAAGTAATCAAATTACAAAATGATAAAATAACAATTTCTTTTGTCACATAGTCAATTTGTACAAAAACCACAATGTCTTTTACAAATAGTGATGTTATGGGTCACAATTGTCCAACAGTTAACTGGCCACTAATAAGATTGATCGGGTAAACTTACAATAAACTTGATGAAAGAATTTTAAGTTTCAGCCTTAGACTTAATAGCCCACGATCTTCCTTGAGGATAGATAACCCTTTAATAGATTTCCTTACAGGATAGACATATATCTGTCGGGCGGGGGTAGCCACAATTGGAACTTAATCTTAATGAATTCAGGTAACTTGGTTGACAAAGACATATGATTTAATTGGGTTACACTGAGTATTTGCATCTGACCATCGACATAGGCTTTTGCAGAATTTCGTGTTCCAGGTTAGTAAACCAATATATTACACAAATATAAAATAACCACTTCATCTTTTAAAAAGATATTGGAAAGATTCACAACCCTGGACAGTTTAATAATATTGAATTTTCCTTAATCTACTTTTGCGCCATTTTTATTTACTTGTTTTTAAATTTAAAATCACCATCAAATCAATCAATCCATTAGATACTCGTAAACATTTGACTTCATAAATTAATAGCTTAGATATTAAGTCCTCGTGGGATCGATACTTTTTATACTACTTGAAGGATACGTGCGCTTGCGTTATACGCGTGTGATTACGCACCGGTCCCTGACTGATATCAAAATTAGAAAACACAAATTTCCAGAAAGCTCATCCGAGTCTACAATAGGCTCTATAAGCTAATATACTAAATTGTAATCTTAGCATAATACAAACTCCAGGACCATTCCAAAATGAACTCTTCAAACTAAGAAATCACAATGGATCTCTTATCTAATGAAACCATTCAGAAACGCTACTTTGTATTCTTTAGCTAAAATGTACAATTTATCATTAACCAACAGATCTTAAATTATTCAATCAGTGCGACTAGAGACAAGTTTCCTCAAAATCTACGATAAATTACTGAGTATAACTTTTCTCATTGTCATACAATAAAGGTCAAACATTTAATAAACTCATTGTGCTTTTGATGCGTAAACCATTTCACATTCTATGAAAGATTCATAATAAAAGCTCAATCAAGTTCCAAACTTGATCTTAGTAAGCTATGAAAAATCTTAGATCTATGGTTTAATGCTAATTTCCGGAATCGATATCAAATATTGTTCCCACTATAAGTTATATGATAATTTTCTTGGATAAAAAAACAACAGAACCATTAAGTATCAAATACTTTGTGAATGATTCTAACATTCTATAGCACTTATATAGAAGTAATTAAAGGGTATTTTCATCTTATTAATTATGTAGTTCCATTTATAGTTTATCACTCTAACATTTGACTTCAGTAAGTCAAAGTCTTTTCTAAAATGGTCAACATCCGATGTTACACACTAAGTGATAAAATAATTTTATTACTCGTGATCGCAGAAAAGATATTCTATCAAATAGAATATAATATTCTATTAAATAGAATAAATGATAAACTTATACTCGTACCTCATAGACGCAAGTACTATCGATTATATAACCATTATATAAAAGAAAGATTAAAATCTCAAACATTTCAAGATTCAATTTTTCTACTTATACATATCATATACGTAACTGTAGAAACAATTGAACCTAAATTAAAAGGATGATTTAGAGTTACTAGAGCATATCCCCAAGAGTATTGAAACTAATTCAGCAACACTCAATATCAATCGAATTAAATCATATAAGATTCGACTATTCCCACTTACTATATCCATTAGCGATGGAATCGTTGAGGAATAATATGAAGTAAGAATCATATTCAATTAATAACCTTAGAACTAATTGCCATAAATTCGTATGTTTGATCATATCAAACACCTTTGAACAATTCAAATACTCACGATGAATTTTAAAGATACGGTTTTCAAAACTTCAGATGGAATATCTTTGAACCAATCAAAATATTATATTCGCGTTTCATTAGAAACATTTAACTAAGTCATGACGATTCATTGACTAAGTTACGAAGTAAAGAAAACTACCTTAAGCAATTTACAACTCATTAAAGTAAATACATCAATGTTTCAGTTTAATAAATTTTCTGATCCAATGACAATCATTGGTTTAATGAGATTTAATCACCTTCCCGAATACAATATTCATTAAATGAATAAGGATATGTGGTGTGATTAATCACCTTCCCGAATACAATATTCATTTAATGAGTTTAATCACCTTCCCGCTTTTACTTGAATTTACCTAGTATCTGATATACATCCGGTATAAATAAATCTTTATCGGCTACATCCTCACAGCAGAGGCACAGTCTCGGATGTAGTCACAAAGAAGTATTCATAAACCGTATTGACAAGACGGACCATATAACATGCATCAAATACATAATTACATTCAAACCTTATTAATTATGGATTTTCCGCTAAGTGTCATACACCCTAAATCTAACCAATTTAGATCCTAATAAGCATGCATAAAGTCAGGAAAACATGATTAAACATTGATTCAATGAAGGCTAATCATTTTAGGTGGCCTAGAATCAGACTTGCTCTGATACCATTTTGTAAGGGATTTTAGGGGGTGAATCCGGTAACGCAGCGGAAGCGGTGAAAATCCGATTTTCAGATTTCAAAAATTTTTCTCGGATTAATTAAATAAACATATTTATTTAACATTCCAATAATCAAATTATGAAAATAAATTCAATAAATCATATTTAAGTGAATTTACCGAAATACCCTTACTTTGTATTTTTGTCCATTTTAGTCCGAAATTGATCTAATCAATTTTGAATGATTCTAAATCATTTCCAAGATGAACTTATGATGTTCAAAACATCAAAACACCAAAAGCAACAAAATCCCCAAAAATTCTTATTTGGCCGAGAGCCTCACTAATGTCCCATTTGGTGCACTTTGTCATTTCATGCTTCAAAACACATCAAGATGTAATCCAATGAACATGAAAATTTATATGCATCATATACATACACAAATACACAACATATATGAAAACCCCCAAATTTGGAATTGGTCATGAACCCTAATTTTTCAATTTCCACAAATTGGACAAATTAAACCAAATACATTAAATCAATTACTTCAATCATCATTCTTCCATCCAATCCAAGTCTCAACACAATGAAACAACTCAAGATCAAATCTAGGTCATTTAAGAGTGGGTCAATAACTCTATATTAGCAACATGGTTTCAAAAACCTTAAAAGAATATTATAACTACAATAGTTACAAGCTTTCTTCATCACACATGCTCAACACTTTCAACCAAATTTCCATCATCAAAAACACAAGAAATAATGAAAAGAATAACTTAAGAACATCACAAGATGTTGCCTAGATCCTAAGGAACAAATTCCTTTCTAATAGTAAGTTTGAAAAACTTACAAAATCCAAGCTTTTCTTTAAGTTTTTCCTTTTCTCCTTCACTTGCTTTCTTTGTTTTCTTTAATGGTGTTTCTTGTAAAGTGTATTCGGTTATTGAAATGAAAAGCAAATGAAAACAATATATACTTGTGAAAGAAAATGCCTTGGCCGAAACTAACATCAAGCATATACCAAAAATTTTCATTTCAAATTCATTTCAAAGTCATTTAATCAACTTGACAAATATCTAAAACACTTTATGGATATTTATTTAAGTCAACAATTGCAACTAATGTCATTTACTTCAAATATCCTAACATAAGATATTTATATTTTAATTAATTTAATCATTTAACAATTAAATAATTAATTAATTAATCAAATACAAATATATTAAATATATGTATAATATTTACATTAAATATTAAAAACATATATTCATTTAGGATATTAGTCAAATAACTCATTTTGACTATTAATTAATGTGTATTTAAATTAATCAAGTATTAAATGTAAATACACAATAATTAAGCAAATGACTATCTAGTCCTTATAGCACGTATCTTGCGTTTAACCTTTAAACGACTTTATAAATAATCAATATTATTTATTAATGTTGCTCTAGTGCTCTACGAGTATGTTTCATTATTGAGACTCTCTAGATTCAGGTATATCCGTCACGAAATCTAATTTCGTGTCCATAATCTATCCACCCGTAGATTATGACGATCACGGATAATCTCGCTGAACCATACAGGTCGAGGTCATGGCAAATGTATAATTCCTCCGTCACAGGTATCCGGATAAATCCCAGAGATATAGATGTAAACGTCAAATCTCTATCGGGATTATCCAGTCGACTATTCTATTAGCAATCTCAAAAGAATGTTTAGAACTAGCTTCTAAACTTTACCACGGGCCCATGGTTTTATCTGATTGCTAATCATATGGACTACCTATGCTCTGATACACAGAACTGAAGGATCCTATCTTGATACACATAGGACACCCTGAAGGTCTGTCTACACCCAACGAACAGGCGGAGGTCTGATCTAAATAGATCGGTGACGTGACTGCCGTCTAAGTGTAGAAGATGTCTCATGTGCCCACAATGGCATCTCAAGTCTAAGAATCACAAGTGCTACTCAACCCAAGAAGATTCTTATTGACGCTGGTGTACCATCCATTAAGAATCTTCGGTGAGTCGTTCAGTGTTTATCCGCTATAAACACATACACGTCTATACTAGTCTCCAAGACTAATGGTTCATTGAGAAACCATTGGAATCATATATTCCAGTATACGACATGTACCGGTCTCAACGGGTTTACTATACTGACCAAGTAGTGTAAACTTTGACCAGGAACTGTCTGAGAATGACAACGTCATGATACTTCTCAATGTCTGTTGCGACGCTTTTGCAACTGTATCATGACTAATCATTCTCGGGTCATTACGTCTTTACCATATAGAAAGATAGATTATATTATAGAAACTGCATATATTATTCATAATAATAATGTTTTACATAAGTATTTAACAGAAATACAACCGGGAATTGGCGCTCTGAGCACCAACCCCAACAGAACCTACCCGAATAAAATCGGTTCCTTCATTTTTGGAACCGGAACCTACCCGATTACAACCGGTTCCGGTTCCAAACCCGGAAATCCGGTCCGGTTCCAATCGGTTCCGGGTAGAACCGGAACCGGTGCTCACCTCTATCGTGAAAACTTCAAATTGCAATGTGGATTGATATGAGTCTTTTCTCTGGACTACCCTTTTTTTTTTTTGAGGCTGCTTGAGTCGGTTGTGGGCAGTGATTGAGCCAAAAAAAATTAATTTATTGGAAGTAAAATTTGATTTTTTTTAACATAAAAAAGGATATAAATTCTTCATTTTAATGGAGGTAAAATAAATTTCTCTTATTAAAAAATCAAATTTTTTATTAATTTATAGATACATTTCAATAATTTTTGGCCAAATGTCATTTATAATTTTTTTAATAAATTTCTATGAAATCAAATCAACCATCATGTTACCTTTTAAAAATATTTATTATTAAATTTAATTTCTTAAAGAAATTTATCCAAACTTAATTTAGTTTTTTGTATAGTTATAATATTTGTCACTTCGAAACTCTTATAAATATATATTAAAAAAGGCATTTTTTTTACTAGTATGTAAAAGAAAAAAAGATATTATGATATGGGTGGGGTGTAAAAGGTTTGTTACAAGAATAAATGATACGAGTGTTTGATTGAATGTCTTTGTTATTTAGTTAATTTTAAGTAATTAATACAGGATTTCACAATAATTTGAGAGTACTTTTAATACTTAATATGGAGCACATAAAGGGTATGATAAGGCATTTTAAAATAAAAATTCCGACCCGACCCTTTATTACATATAATTTTAAAAAAAATTATTTATGTTTATAGAATTATATGTTTGCAGTTTATAATTATTTAATATTAGTATTGTTAAATGTACTAGTATAGTGTTTTGTGGTTTATTATTATTTTTTTTAATCTTGTTTAAGTGTATTAATTTTACTTGTTTAATTTTTTTTTTTTAACATTTAGAATTTTTAATGTATTTTATAGGGTGTAAATTTTTAAAAAAATTATTTTATAGTAATGTTATGTCAATTATTTTGAAAAATATTACCATTTAATTAATAATTTTTTTAAAAATTTAAGATTGGACTTTTCCTAGTTCAGATCCCATATCAAACGGACTCTAAAGAATGAATAGAATATTTTAGAGTTTGAATTTTAATATATTTTAAGAATTAGAATCAGTACTCTACCTTAGCCCAGCCTTGACCAAAGCTTCTTCTATTGCCAACCAACCCATAGAATGAGTCTCACTTGTATTAACAAGACCCATTGAAATTGAATCATTTACTTTCTCCAAATCCAACTGCCATGCCAGCCAATGCGAGACGGAAAAGAAAAAGAGAGAAAAAAATTAAATTTGGAAAGAAAAAAAAATGAGAGCTCTCTTTCCCTTCGTCTACTTTACGTCAGATCCAACAAAAACCAAAATTAAGCCATCATCATTATTATGATTATCACCAACTGTTGAAATGAATTAGGATTTCAAATTTTGAACTCAATTAACCCTTTTCTTTTGAATATTCTCTCCTCTTTCCCAAACAAACCTTACAGACAAAAAAGAAAATGGCAACAAGGGGGAGCAGATCAGAGAAAGTGAAGAGAATTTTTCAACAGTTCGACGCCAACCGTGATGGTGGCCTTAATAGAGAAGAAATGTCGGCTCTAGTGGTGGCCGTAAACCCTAGAGTCAAATTTAGCGACGAACAAATCAACGCGATTCTCGACGAAGTGTTCCGAACTTACGACGAGTTCATCGACGGGGAAAAGGGTTTAACTTACGACGGTTTGTTACGGACTTACGACGACGGTGCCGGGGACGTGGACAGAGACTTCGATGCGTTAGGGCTCGAGCTCAATTTGGATGAAAATAAAGGGCTTTCGATTGTTTCTGAAGCTTCTTCGTCTTCAATTGTTGATGAGAGGGTAATTGAGTCACAAACGAAACAAAGAACGGCGGCTTGGGCGGTTTCGCCCAATCACGGGATAGTATTCGATGACACCTG
Organism: Zanthoxylum bungeanum; assembly: GCA_019454045.1. Lineage (NCBI taxonomy): Eukaryota > Viridiplantae > Streptophyta > Magnoliopsida > Sapindales > Rutaceae > Zanthoxylum > Zanthoxylum bungeanum. The sequence continues at coordinate 44,558 of SKCR01015555.1, forward strand.
GAAGATTGTGGATGATTTGGAGATTTTGGTGAAGAGATTGAAAGCGAAGCAAGCGAAAGATGGGAAATTGAAAGGTGAAATTTCTGATGCTTTTTCGGATGCTGGATGGTCAAGAGAACTCGGAACGTCAGCTGAAATATCTGAAAAAAGGGTATTTTGGGAAGAATCCACACATGATTATGCTGTTTTTGTGAAGGAATTGGGGGTTTTGAGAAATAGAGCAGACGGGGCTAGGTCTAGAGAAGAAGCTTTTGATGGCCATATGGCTATTGGTAGGGTTTTGTATGAGCACCAATTGTTTAAAGAGGCTTTGGTAAGTTTTAAAAGGGCTTGTGAATTGCAACCAACAGATGTTAGGCCACATTTTAGAGCTGGGAATTGTTTGTATGCTATTGGAAGATATAGAGAGGCTAAAGAGGAGTTTTTGTTGGCTTTGGAGGCGGCTGAGACAGGTGGTAATCAATGGGCATACTTGCTTCCTCAGATTTATGTCAACCTCGGGATTGCGCTTGAAGGTGAAGGTATGGTTTTAAGTGCATGTGAGTATTATAGAGAAGCTGCAATTCTTTGTCCAACTCATTTTAGAGCTTTGAAGTTATTGGGTAGTGCACTTTTTGGGGTGGGAGAGTATAGGGCAGGTGTTAAAGCATTAGAAGAGGCTATTTTTATGAAACCAGACTATGCAGATGCACATTGTGATTTAGCATCAGCTTTGCATGCCACGGGTCAGGATGAGAAGGCAATTGAAGTGTTTCAAAAAGCTATTGATTTGAAGCCTGGTCATTTAGATGCTTTGTACAACTTGGGTGGGCTTTACATGGACTTGGGTAGGTTTCAGAGAGCTTCTGAGATGTATGCCAGGGTTTTAGCAGTGTGGCCAAACCATTGGCGGGCTCAACTCAACAAGGCCGTCTCATTATTAGGAGCTGGAGAAACTGAAGAGGCAAAGAAAGCAATGAAGGATGCTTTGAAATTGACGAATAGGGTTGAGTTGCATGATGCAGTATCTCACCTGAAGCAATTGCAGAAAAAGAAATCGAAAGGTAACGGAGGCACAAATGGGGAAGGGGCTTTTGCTATTGTTGAACCATCAAAATTCAAGACTATTGGCGAGAGGACTATGGTAAGGCAGGATTTAGCTAATGCTCTTCAAATTAGGGCTTTTCAGAAAATTACTAGGTTGAGTCGTTGTGATGTGGAGCTTCTAAAGAAAGAAATGAGTGAAAATGATGTACCGGTGTCATATTCCGGAGGTGGTGGTCCTCAGAAATCCATACGTAAGCCTAATTTGGAGGAAATTCTCTGCAAGTTCTTTAATTTCCTAAGGCCTGAAACTTTCCAAGGAGCTGTCAAAGCAATAAATGAGAGGATCCTCTCTGTCTTGGATGAAACAGGCTCTGGCAGGGTGGACTTGGGCATGTTTTATGCTGTTCTTGCACCCATTTGTGGAGGTTTTCCAGAAAAGCGGAAACGAGTTGCTTTTGATGCACTTCTGTGGCGTCCTGTTAATGAAGGGGGTTCTCAGGTTAGAAAGGCAGATGCTGTTAGATACATCAAATTATTGAGGGCAGTTTATATTCCTTCTCATGGGATTAGTGAAATGATGGAAGTCCACGGAGAAGAAGATTCTTCGATGGTATCATTAAGTGAGTTTCTTGTCATGTTTGATGATCCTGATTGGGGATTTGGCATAATGTCTACTCTGATGAAGCTTGAAACTGGGGATAGGAATCGCCATGGACGTCATGTTTGCTCAGTTTGTCGCTACCCGATTATTGGCTATCGTTTCAAGGAGATGAAGTCTCATTTTAGTTTATGTAGTCAATGCTACAGTGAGGGAAAGGTGCCACCCGCCTTTAAGCAGGATGAATACAAATTTAAAGAGTATGGAAGTGAGTCTGAGGCAGTGAAAGAAAAGTGCATCTGCTTTACTTTGCAATCCCTTAATGCTCCATAGTTAGGTGCTGCTACTTCTCTCTCCCTGGGTTGATCTTTTATTATTCCTTGATGCGATTTTAGTTGTTCAGTGTGAAATATAGTAGTAGTGTTCATGTATGTGTTTTAGTGGTTATGCATGGCCTTGTATGATAAATTGCTTCAACTGGTATCTCTGATATATTCTTTTGTTTCATGACCAACTATTGTAGAAATTCTTCTCTTTGTAATTTTTATATAATTGAGATGGTGTATATTTCCCTTTAACATCTTGTTGTATGAGATATATGAGGAGGTTAATTTCACAGATATTACCGAAGCTTTTTGGTAGCCACTTACTACTGACTCTTTGTTTTTCCCCCTCACTGACAGGTTGATTGTCTGAAGTTAAATTAAATGTGACTATATAAGAAGTGAGATAATTAACTTGCTAAGTCATCTTCACAAACTTAATACTCTTCGCTTACTAAATTATCATCGAGCAAGTTTGACTTGGAAGGTGTTGCATTAAGAGGGAACATCATCCATTGTAGTCTGAAAGACCCTGGTTGAGTCATGGCAATGGAATTTTTTTGGGGAGAAGGATTTACGTGAGATCGGTATTCAGATGATATGATATATGCATCCATTAATATTTTAATAGATACACATAATTTTAAATTAACTAATAACAATGAAAAGAGAAAATTATTAATTAATATTAATTATATATTTATTGAATTAATACAGTGAGTATATTTTATATAAGTTTTCCCCTTTTTAGGTGACTAACATTTTGTGGACACTTAATTAAGGTCAAGAACAACTAAAATTAGGCTCAAAATGATGCCTTTTCACTGTTAGTAACCAAATATCACAGAATTTTTTTTTATTAAAACTAAGTTCAGCTAATCACATGCATTTCATGATAATGGTAATTATCACGAATTTTCTGTTCATGATGGCAGCAGAATTACCATCATCATTGCAAGCATCAGTTTCAATAGATGCTTGCCATATATTATATTTTCATTTTCAAGTAACCAATTTTAGTCTATAAAATTTTAAATTAATTTATATTCTCCATCAATATTTTCTAATAAACGATCCTTATATTAACGTTTTTTTTTTTCAGTTTTGAAGAAAATGATACATTGTCATCTTTAGAATTTTTTTTTTTTGAAAATCGTTTGAAATTTCATTGTCAAACCACCATTTCCGGACTTAAACGGAGCAGATAAAATCTCTTACTGTTTCAGGTTTTTACAAAAAACGGACTCATTAAATTCGAACACAGGATTTCATTGTGAGATCTTGAGCCCTACATCACCAAGTCACCGTAAATTCGTTATATTTTATGGCCATTTGGCACATGATATGCTTCACTCCATAGCAATATCCTTGCAAAGCTACAAATAAGAAGCAACTCAATTTTGCTTTGGAAATACACAATGTCTTTCATCATTAAGAATACAAAATGATAATATCAACACAACTGTAAATTGTTTACAACCATATATCGAAAGTTAAAACAAGATCGAAATTTTTTTGACGAGTTGGATGTCGCAGCTGTCAATCCATAAGTTTTCCAAACCAAATAAAGGACAACTATTCCGTTGTAGTCTAGTCGGTTAGGATATTCGGCTCTCACCCGAAAGACCCGGGTTCAATTCCCGGCAACGGAAGCGAATCTTTTTTATTTCTAATGGGCTTATGGTATGGATCCAATAGGCCGGCAACGTAAACAAAGCCATCCTAAAAATATTACCAATGGTTTTTAAACTTCTCAGCCTTCTTTTGAAACAAATGTACTGGGTACTGCCGGGAAGAGAATCAGCTTAGGTTTCTCCTCGGATTTGATTCAGGGCCATTTTTAATACTACGAACATCACAATTGAAATGTCTATTCACCCTCGCTGAAGTAAATCCCATATGTTCCATTATAAAAATATAATTTATAGATGAATATGCATACCAAAACAAGAACAGGAGAGGGATTCCATTGTCTTGTAGCAAAGAAACTACCAAATTAATCAAATTATATGACCAAAACGCCATGAGCTACATCAACACCTACTTGTCCATTTGCAGGTATCACATACTTTATGACACGACACCAGCATCCCAAAAATAAAAAACGATAAAAAAGCGGGATCAACTTCCTGCACCCATGTAATTGATAGTAGTAGATTCTTGCCGTTGTGATCTGGTTGTTTTGGAATCAGCATCAACCCAAACAAGAACAAAACCCTGCTGGACGTTTTCACTGTCGTGAGCAACTATCTGATGTCAAGTTTTACCTATTTCAAAACAAATGAGCATTCAATTTTCCAATCAATTGATCATCAGAACACTATTCAATCAAGCTTCACAAACACAATATTGTTTCAAGTTATTGAGTCCAAAAGAATATTCATCCAAATTTCTTCTAATGATGCAATTTCAATTGAAAAAACATTTGATTATCAAAATACTTACATCAGACGTATGGAAGACGGGCAAGATATAGCAGCAACCTTTTGAGCACGCTGTGCTTCACAACGATACAACTCCTTCATTTCTTTTTTAGCTCGCCGAGCTTCACGTCGTTCCTCCTTCACAGCAGCCTGCATGCAGAACAAGTACTTGTCGAACCACACAAAATACATAGGTAAACAGCTTAAACCTAAGACACTATTAGAAATTTTGCAAGCATCTTGAAACAATCAAGAATCTATGCACAAACAACGGCATCGCAAAGTCAACATCTTGCACACTAATATGTGCCACATGCACAAAAATACACACAGAGAAATCTGGAGCAACAAACAAATACCTTCCGTTCTTTCTTCTCAACCTTAGATTCTTGGCCATGCTGCTTCCTCTTCTGCTGTTCAGTTTTTGTAGCACTTACAGAATTCACTTTTTCTGTAGTAGCTTTCTGACTACGAGGCAGATAGTCCACGGGCAGTTTCTCCTTTCCTCGAAGAGATATGACGTGATTGGGTGCATTCAAGACTCCAGAGATGGTTTCAGCCAACTTTTTCTTTCTTGCCAACCCTGGAGCTTCAATTTTCCCTGGGTGGTTATCAAGGTTCGAATACGTAGAAACGATGGTCTCACAATCCCATTTTTCTGACTCATCACTACTTTCCTGCACAAGAACTACCTCTTCATCTTCGTTTTCATTTTCATACTTTTCAGCATATTCTACACAACGACGTATTACATCATGTGCTGGAACTTTATATTCGTCATCAACTTCCAATTTGTCTGTTTCATGGTTATTGAGGACATGCTTGAGCTTATCCGCAAGAGATTCTTCTTCTTCAATTATGGCACCATCATAATCATCATCACTATCAGTGCCATATTCCTGGCACTCAAGCTGTAAGAAACAAAGCAGTGTCAGATAAGAAAGAAAATTAATTTAGAAATGCTCATATACAATGTTCTATAATAAGACTTCAAGTACAACGTTATTAATTCAAAAATTTTGACTAAGATGAGATTTAGCATTCAGCCATTCACATGTTAGAAAGAAAGCAAGTCTAAATGCATGAATTGAGCAGTGAGCACTCGATTACCTCAAATAAAAACTCAGAAATTTAAAAAAAAAAAAACACTCTAGGTAAAGAGTCTCACCAAATCAAATTGCTCGTCGAGAAGCCGTCGAACTGGGGGCTTCTCAGCCACACCATCATCTTGAACTGTATTATGTCCATTGCCAAAAATAAGATACTCGTTATCATCACCATCAATCACTTCATCAAGAACTTTAGATTCCTCAGCCAAATTCAACTTCTCATCAATCCCTAAATTCATCCCTTCAGAACGATTTGCTTGTAAAATAAAATCCTCTTCCAAATCCTCAACATCAGAACCAAACCTTGACATATCACTATCATCAAGCAATGCTGCCACTTCAGGATCAACTGCTCTCTGAACCTTAACATTAACTGTCTTCGACGCCACACTATAAATCGACCTCTGATTAGCCTCATCCTCACCTTTCACTTCAAAAATATTAACTCTTGAAGCATCATAAGCCTACAAATAAATATAACTTGTTATCTGAACAATTTTTCCTAATTAAAACAAAATTTAAATAAGCTCAAAAACTAACGAACCTTGATATCACGTGGGAGCTGATCGAGCCTGGACTTAGGGTTTTCATAAAATGCAGACCCACCACCAGTATTTTTAATTTCCCTTAAATGAAATAAATAGTTATAGCCATCATCAGGAAACCCTAGCTCCAAAATTTCTTTCCTTATACGCTCCGGCAACGATGCAGTACCAGAGGGCCTACTATATTCTCCTTTGTCATCGTTTTCATCAGGTGCGTCGGCGAATATCGAATTGGTATCGTTGTCGTCGTCTAAGGTGTTGAATGAGTAGGGATTGTTGTCGACTCGGACGAAGACTTGGTTATTGCCGGGTATTTTTTCGTCAAAATTTGGATGGGAGGAATCGCGGGCGAGTAATTGGAAAGTTGCTGCTTTCTTCTTCTCAATGAATTTCTTCTTCTTGCCCATTTGTTTTGGAGATTGGTGAAACCAAAATGCCCTTCAAAACAAAAGCAAATCAATATCAAAACAAAAATAAGAACCCAAACCAAAATACATACTACAAACACCACAAATACACGCTACCAAATACAATAATGATTACTAAAACAAAAAACCCCAATGCAAAAATCGTTATTTTATCACACTCAGGCAACTGGGGATGGCAAAATCCTGATCAGCATCTGCAGCCGCATCCTATCTGTCTGGAAACTATTATCTGGATCCAGTGCAGGTAAAAAAAACGTGGGGATCTCCAAATATACGGAATCCGGAAAAAAGATTCACATATTTCTATCATCTTCAATTGGCCGAATATTTACTTACTGTACTCTTTACACATTAAGCAGAAGGCTGAAAACATAAAACTTTTTTTTTTTTTTGCCAAACCACCCAACCCATTAAAGCAGAGTATATAAAACACTAGACTGTCACATACTGTTACAAAAAATGTATTACTCGACTCGAAATCAGGACCTGACAACCAAGTCCTAAAACATTTTCCACCGAGCCACACTGCTTGGGGCACAGAAAGCACAGAAAACATAAAACATTTATGAACAATCAGCAGAAGCGAGAACCCTCAATCAAATAAAAATGGAACAAATATAAAAATTATAAGCAAGAGCCACTTAAAAAATCCAAAATCCAAAATCCAATATTTTATCCCGGAATACACAATCATTAATGTACATATCTGAAACATATTCATAATAAACAAATCTACCAGCAGCGACAGTGTGCAAGCGAGGCAGCGAGCAGGTGAGGAGCAGACAGCAGTAGAGAAGCACGGCGGCAGGAGGAGGAAGAAGAAGAAGAAGAAGTTTTGGGAAGGCGGCGCAGCAAATGCCGCTGGCGTTGTCGATTGGATTTGGTGGATTAGGGTTTGCACTTTGCAGTCGCGCCTCTTTGAAAATAAAGATTTCTATTTTTGTTAGGGTTTATGACTGCAGTCGCTGTTGTTTTCCACCAAATCATCAAATAAACCACAGGTTTCAAAGTTTTGACAAATAAATCATTTTTGTTCAATTTTCTTACACATAGGTCCTTAACTGCGGTAGACCGTTTGTTAAATGTTTTAACAGATTCTTGAAATAAAGATTCTACCCTCTAAATTAACCATAATTCGTATTCAAAGAATACTCTCAATACTGTCTTTCTATGATCTAAGTTCTTTTGTTATGTTTGTTTTGAATACCCAGTTTTTTTTTACTGGTTCTTCATTTGTGTATGGTGTTTTGTGTTTAGGAATAAGTGATTTTACATCTAAGGGTGGCAACGGGCCGGGCCGGGCCGGGCCCGGCTTTGATAAGCCCGCCCGAGCCCGGCCAACAAAAAAAAAAGCCCGAGCCCGGGCCCGGGAAAAGCCCGGCCCGGGAGTCTCGGGCCCGGGCTTTTTTTGGGCCCGAATTTAAAAAAAAAATTAAAAAAATTAAAAAATATATAAATATAAAATACATTTACACTATATACAAAGACAATTTATAAATAAATCACAAGTTTCATTGATAAATTAACAATTTAAATGCTAAAAATAATACAAACATATTAAAATATATATATATATATATATATATATATATATGTTTTTTTTTTTTGCCCGGCCCGGTTTTGGGCTTTTCTGCCACCCCTATTTACATCCATATATATATATATATATATATAGAAGATGTGTTGGGTTTCAATTATTAGATCCAATATTTAACATGAAGATTATGAGTAATGGAACTCTATGGGTATTTATTGAGCGTCAATATATTTCTAATTTATAAATTTTTGCTTGTAATAAATTATATATAAGTTGAGGTCAAAAATTATATTATTGGTGCATTTACGTATTCGTAATCGGAATGAAATGGAATCGGAATGAGCTGGAATGAGAATGATAAATCGGAATCAGAATAAATTGTTTACATAAATGTAGGAATCGGAATCGGAATGAATCAGTATTACCATTGATGTGTTTACTTTGTCCAGTAATCGGAATGAATTGTTAAAAAGTTACAAAAATATCCTTAGTTATAATTATATATTAATTATTATTAATTTTTGATGTATTAAATTACTAAATGTTAAATTATTCTTTTATTAAAATATTAAATATTATTTTATTATTGATTAATAATTTTATTGATTATTGATTATTTAAGTATTAATTAATTATTAATTTATTAAATTACTAAATATTAAATTATTCTTTTATTAAATTATTCTTTTATTAAAATGTTAAATATTGTTTTATTATTAATTATTTATAAATTAAGTATTAATTAAGTATTAATTATTAATTATTATTAATGTATTAAATTACTAAATATTAATATATTTTTTTATTAAATTATTATTTTATTAAAATAGTAAATATTATTTTTATTAATTATTAATTATTAATATATTTTATTTATTATTTATAAATTAATATTAATTAATTATTTTATGGATAATATTGTAATTCCCAATCAATAATGTGAATGAGATTCTCATTCCTTATTCCCAAATTTGTGGGCCTCACTCTCATTCACATTCCTATTTTTATTCAATTTTATAAAATAAACAACTTTATTGGAAATGATTCACATTCCTCTATTCCTATTGACCTTAAGCAAACACACCATATGTTCCACGTATTGCGTTATTCTGTTTATATTCATGTAACTGCAATACTGTATTAACTACACTAATCAATGTAAGAAAACAAAATTTTTAGGTTTGAATTTGACTCATAATGACAAATAGCTCAAAATTTATGTTGTTATATTTTTACTTAATTAGATTTAAGTTTTTAAGATATCTCAAACATTATATTATGATGTTATTAATGAATACTCTCAATTGAAGAGAGAGACAGTAGAATTATTTTCTTGAAAAAATGAGAGACATCATAAAAAGTAAAATATAAGAATATAACGAATTAGATTATAGAGATATATATAAACAATATTTAATTATTTAAATATATATTAATAAATAATAAAAATATTATCTAAAATTTATAAATTAAATTCTTAAAATTTGAAAAATCCCACCGAGGTAAATCCTGGCTTTGCCCCTAAACCCACCCCGTTAAAAATCGAAAGCCAAAAAAAAAAAAAAAAAAAAAAAAAGGGTCACAAATATAAAAATAAACTACTTCTAGACCCCGAGCTAAATTCAGGATATTTTGGCCTGCAAAAAATCTCATCTTCTTGAAGCTCTTATCCAGCACAAAGGTTCGTAAAAGTCCTTGATGTCGCTTTTATGTCATAGTAATGGATTTTTGATTTTACTTCTTTTGACTTATCTAATTTCTGGTTGGTTCGCGATTCATTGTTTACCCTTGTATGTATTACACGATCTATTAGGGGTTTGTTTCTATTTCTGTTGAAGATTCCTAGAATTAGGTATTTTTGGCCACACAAAGTGATGCAGATCTGCAGACGCCATATGTTTTCTTAGTTTTTTTTTATTAATAGGAAGAAAATTGTTGAATTTAGTGGATACATGTTGAAGAATGTTCTCAGATTCAAGAGATAGTTAGCATAACCTAAACAAAATTAACTGAGTGATGGGGTTAGTATCTTCTGAGTTTCATCATATAACTTACTGCAGAACACTCCCCAATTTATAAATCTTGAGTGTATTTATTTTATCTGGCTGTGTCGTCAACTCATTCCCCATCTCTTGTGTCAAAAGTGCTCCAACTATGGAGGCTATCTGTCGAATGCATTATCTTTATTGTTTTGTGGGTTTGTTCATTTTTGTATTATCATCTATTTCACATTGCGTGCACTAGTACAATTGTGATATGGCAAGCTGTCAAATAATATGGGGAAAAGATGAGTCTTTCTTTCTATCCATATAGTGTTCCGCTCTGTATATATACTTATGTGCGTTTTTGGGTAGGTGTAGATCTTTTCTGTCCTAATAGTATTTTTCTACAACGGTGCAAGCATTTCTGCTCTGTATGAGTAGGTTATGCTTTTGTGCCCTCGAAGGAAGCATTCTCAACTTCTGGAATTTTTTTTTATAAAAGATGGCGTTTCAGGAAAAATCAATTTACGTGAAGCACAAATTTTATGTAAGTAATATAATAATCACAAACTAATTTCAGCTCAACTCAATTGCAAGGTTATGTATACCACATGCATATTCACAAATCATTTTTTCAAGATAAATTTTATTGTAGTTGTCTAGTTAAAATTTTCTCAACATGAAACCAAGAAAAAACTTGGGACAAGTGAGGAGGTTGCCTAAAATTGAATGCTAATGCTGGCTGAGAATTTTTTTTTACGTGCGTGCATGATTCTCCATTGTGGATAAGCATGAATGGAAGAAATGTGTTCTTGTAAGTATATAGGCTTTCTTTAAAACTTGGTGATTGTATTTTGAACGGTAGCGTTGGAAAAGGATTTTATTTTATTGTTGGAATTTGGTGTATGCATTTTACAGTAAGAGTAAGAAGTGGTCCCATGGAGATAATCTTTGGGTATGTGGTTATTGTTGGCAGGAAAGCTGTGTTGGGGTGGTGGTGTATTTTTGGAACGGTGGTGGTTGACGTGATTGGTAGGAGATTTAAACATGAGTTCCCGCAGCAGGAGCATTAGCAGGAGCCAAAGCCAGAGTCGTAGTCAGAGTCGAAGCAGGAGCCCACGAGATCGCAGGATCCGGTCTCGACACTCTTCCTATCGCGACCCTCCTTTCAGGAGAGAAACACGTCGCGGGTTCAGGTTCTTGGTTTTCTAATGGCTTTTTCTTTTTGTGTTTGCCAGAATATTGGTGCTTAAAGTGGAAAGGCACAGAAATTTTTTTTAAAAAGAAAAAAATTGAAGAGAAACAATCAATGAGCATCTTTATAGAATGTGTCCTTTGGGATGTTCTGTTTGTAGTTCATTGTGGCTTCCAATGCAATTTTTCTGTCTCTCTTTCTGCCCATAGATTCCCTTTTCTACTTTTTGCACTTCATGCTGTGATTTTCGAGAATTACCCTGAATTTCTTCTCTTCCTATTCATGATTGAATATTTAGAGTCTTGTAATCCTGCCTTAGTATGCAATGGGATTGAGGCACATACTAGTCGTGAAGAAAGACCTGTATTTTGTTGGTCTTAGGTGCACCCTAAGGGATCTTACTTTTGAGAGGCCAGACTCGGTCACTCAGGAGAGCATACTTCCTCTCGGGCATTGATTTTGGTTGTGGTGGCTCACTGCCTTTGGCATGGGGCTGGGTGGAAGCTGAGACTGAGTTTTCTCATTTATTCAGCTCTGAGAAAAGGATTTTAGACTTCGAATCCATGATAATAGTGTGCTTTTTGAGTTTGAGCGGCCATGTTGGATGTCAGCCTTTGCTTGATATACCTCTGTGTCAACATGCTTTCTTCTTTAGCTTGATTGGATAATGAATTCTTCTTATTATTAGAGTTGTAAAAAATGGTTTAGTTGTTTATTATGTGAAGATATGTCTATGAAAGTCCCGTGAGACCCATTTTTCTGCTGTAGTAAACATTGTGCCTCTAGTTAATTATTAATAATTAGTCGTTTGAAACTGTGACTATTCTGGATTATTCTTAATTGCTACTTTTGTTTCATTGTGGAATATGTCCTCTAGCCAAGGCAATCTGTGCAACAACTGCAAGCGGCCTGGTCATTTTGCAAGAGAGTGCCCTAACGTTGCTGTTTGTAACAACTGTGGTCTTCCTGGGTAATGGAACCTTCATGCATTACCATCATAGAACCACTGGATTTGCTAACATTTGAGCTACCCATCTAACATTTTCTTTTCAGGCACATTGCATCAGAATGCACTACGCAGGCTCGATGTTGGAATTGTCGAGAACCTGGACATATGGCAAGCAGCTGTCACAATGAGGGCATCTGTCACTCTTGTGGCAAATCTGGACATCATGCTAGAGACTGCTCAAATCATGTGCAGTCAGGTGGGGACTTGAGACTCTGCAACAATTGCTACAAGCCAGGGCATATTGCGGCAGACTGTACAAATGACAAAGCGTGCAAGAATTGCCGGAAAACAGGCCACATAGCACGTGATTGTCAGAATGAGCCTGTCTGCAATTTGTGCAATATATCTGGGCATGTGGCTCGGCAGTGCCCAAAGGGTGGTTCTCTTGGTGACAGAGGCGGTGGTGGTAGATATGGCGGACATCGTGATGTGATCTGTAGGAGCTGCAATCAAGCAGGCCATATGAGCAGGGATTGTGTGGGAGTTGGACCCATGATAATTTGCCGCAATTGTGGAGGAAGGGGTCACATGGCATATGAGTGTCCATCGGGGAGAATAGCTGAACGTGGATACCGCCGCTACTGAGTTGGTTGGTTTGATGGTTATAGACTTTAACAATGCACTTTTCAGCAACTGTAATAGAGCCTGGACCATTTTTATTGCTTAAAAAACTTTTTTTTTTTGTTTTTTGTTTCGGCTTTGAATGTTTTTTTTTTTTTTTTTTCCGGATTTTTTAAAGCTGTGTAATTGAATTTGTTGTCACAGAGTGCTCTATTGCTTTCATTCTTGACTCTCTTAAATCAACAAGGTGATGGCTCATGGAAGAATCTTTGGTGGGACCCGGTATATTAAGAGCGGATAATTTTTTATAACTGTTAGTTGAACGGGTTTGGTACATGTATTGACATTCTCGTTCAAATAAACGTAAAATCTTAATGTGAATCGTAGGCTTGATATGTTAAAATCCAGTACGGATAAATTTGTATATATATATATATTATAAAGAACAATGGTGTGAGAGAAAGAGAGTGTAACAGATGATTAGGATTAAGAGAGATAATGTATCAAAATGCTATCTTTATGTGGCTTAATTGGCGGCTTAGATAATTTTATTATAATCTAATTGCTGGTAAATAGTATTTTCATTATAGAATCTCTATAAAAATGAAAAATGAAAACTACCAAATAAATTAAAAAATATAATCATTTAATTAAAAAATAAAATCATTTCATTATAAAATATTTCTGAAAATTAATAAACAAATCAAATAACAGAACTTTAATCTTTCTATAAATTTTGTAACATCGTGTCGTAGACACAGACAATATCTAATATATATATATATATATATATTGATTAAATTGATTGGATATGAATATTGAGATTCATGTATCTTATATGGTTAGTTAACATCCCTACTGATGGGTGTTATATGGAAACTATCCCTACTAATGGGTGTTATCTAGAAACCGTGAAGAGAGAGGTTGAAATTTTAACAGTGTTTGTTGACTTGGAACCGTGAAGAGCCATTGCCTCCACCACCAAGTGCGGGGTATAAATTGTAACCATCTTAATACCAGCCTTTGAAGCCCAATTATTCGACACGAAATTTGTTTACTCTGGATTGGATAGAAGTAGCTCTGCACTTGAATAAAACTATTTCCCAGCAAATTCCTGTTTTTGAAACCTCAGTTCGATTCAACTACAAGTATTCTCATGTGCTTTATCACACTGCTGTCCAAATGGCTTAGTTTCCTGTTGGTGTGGAATCATCGACAAGGAAGAAAATGTTATACGAGGTAACAAATGCCTTGTCAAATTTGAAAACAGATCTTAGTATCCCTTTATCTAAAGAAATAGACACATACTACAGTTGATTATGAATATCACTTACAAAAGGAACCCAGAAAGCGCAGGAAAAAAAATGAGCACCTTCTGACTGACTGCGTTCTAAACTTGGTGTGTGTGTGTCATCAGTTTGGTTTTTCTTTTGTGATGCTATCCAGATACCGCTTTGTGCCAGTTTTAGTTATGAATGGCAAACCCCTTATCTGAAAATTCATCATTTAAGGATGAACGTGGTAAAACATAATTACATTCTGAAAACGAACTCGGGGAGCTAAGTCAGTGTTAAAAGAATTCAGATGATTTGTAATTAAGCATTAAAGGAATTTACATAATTTGTAATTGAGAAGGAACTATATGAACAAACCTCAATCAAACAACTGGAATTTACATAATTTGTAATTGAGAAGGAACTATAACACCTATTTGGTAACTTTCTTCTCCATGTGCCTACATGAAAGAATTGAAGAGGAGCAAATCTCACCTGCCGTCGAGATATTTTATTAGCACGTCCCTTTCTTACTAAGTCAATGTCAACAACAACATCCTCCGTAGCTCTACCGAGTAACACCTACAAATTCAAAATACCAAATTGAAAACAAAAAATGAAAAACCAAGGATAAGATTGTTGTAGCCAACAAAAATAAGTTAAAGACTTGGTAGCTTTTGAATACCTTAGGTTTTTTAATATAATGCTTTGAATGGCGACCACACAATATGGAAAATGCTCCATGAGATGCCATTGCTCTCTGCATATAAAGAATGAGCACCCTGTTCCAGTCTGATGATTGCTCTCCTACTGTCCTCAAGCTGATATTTTGAGACTGCACATAGAAAGATGAAAATTAGAATATAATTTATCAAGAATCTGGTTTAAAAATAAAAATTATAATTTAAGTTGATTAAAAGAGTCAAGAAATTGAAACAAATGAATCAGCTAAAGAAGCTAAAGAATCACGACTCAATCACAAAAGTTATATTTCATATTTACCATTGCCTCAATATCAGAGAAATAAGGTACGTCATCATCATCCCTGTCAACAGATGGCTCTTCTGGCTCCAATGTTGAAGGATTCATAACTGGTTCTGAATCGGGGATATGCATGGATCATACTTCTGCATTTAAAACTTGAGATTCTTGGGTTGTTGCTGGATCATCTAATTCCTGTTTAATGCCATTGGTATTTTTCTCATGATTTTTATAGTCATTAGAGCCAAAATCTGGTTTCTCCATAGAAGAATCCGTCAACGTACTCCAGGAAATTTTCTAATTCATGAGTGTTTTTAAAAGATCTCTCATTAAAGGACATGTCCCTTATTATGTGATTTTTAGGATATACACAAATTGAAGGTGTTGCGATATTTTATATCGTACCGCAAGTGTACGGTGTCAAGTTTTAGTAAAAATGAGTTAAGAGTGTCGAACCCACATAGATTATGTTCATTCACACTAAATACTACAATTGATAAGCCTAACTTTATTTAGAAGATAAATAATAAATAAATAAAATAATTAGATAGGAGAAACTAATACGATAAAGATTCTAAAGTCTGATTTGACCTAACTATCCCCTATGTATTTGTCATGCCAATTAATCTTTGTTCAGTTGTATTGTTTATAAGTCAAGAATCCTCAAGTATTCACCCCCTCCCGAGAAACAGCGAAAATATTATCAATTATAGACTTCGATATCCCTATAAAAATCTAGTTTTTAACAACTCATTACGTCTTGTGATTCTATGTTAACGACTTCAAAGGAACTATATATTCTTCCGAACTCTATAGAACTCCTAGGTCATACTCCTAGGTCATATTCTCTAGATCTATTCAAAATCTCTCTCTCCCAAGTGATAGATTCTAAACATGCATCATCTTAATTTGTGGCCAGCAAACAAGAAGCAATAAACTCAAAAGAATATAAATACACTGAATAAAACTTTATAACAAAATTAACAATCAATACAAAGGTTCAAGCATCAGTTACATCATTCTCCAGAATTAAGGAGTTAGTTTATGACTAAAGATAAAAACAATAAGAACAAAGTCATGAATCTAATGGAAATCATTAGAGTTTTAAGAAAGAAAACTAGAAGATAAAACCCGAATCCCTTCATCTTCAGATGTCACCGCATTCGTCTCCCCTTGTCGCTCTGCAATCCTCCTCCTTGGATCTCTATAAAATTAAGTGTTTTTTTTATTTTGTGCTATGTATTAGCCTCCCCCTTGAGTCTTGGACGAACTTATGTATTTATAATAAAGCATTCGGGTCACTGTGCATAAAAAAACCCTAAAATTAGTGTTCCGGGTCGCTGTGGGGCGCCGCGGCGCCCAAGTCTCTAGTTTTTGTACGGAAATTTGTCGAACGCGAGTCGCGACGCGTGGCAGCTTCCCATGATTTGTGCTTTTCGCGTTTTCGCTCTTCCCGCGTGCTTCTGATGCGTCTGTATGGTCTCAAAACACGTATAAATGCCCCAAGATCCATATATTAATGCTTCCTACAAATAAAACATAAAAGAACTACAAAATACATTAAATGATACGGAAACTAACAAAATAGTAAGCTAAGAATGCATGAATAAGTGAGTATAAACCGCACTTATCAAATACCCCCAAACTTAAGATTTTGCTCGTCCCGAGCAAAAGTCAAAATAAAAACTAAATAAATAAACAAACAATAAGTAACAAAATTAACTAGGCCACTTTCGTAGGGATCACGAATGTATTTAGTGTATGCAACAAGCCTTTAAACCCCTATGCGGCCTTAGTGGACGAGTTGTAGTCTCGTGAGGGCTTACAGCGACGACACCCACAAACGTCATTCACAAACATGCAATCATGCAAAAATATAATAATAATAGAAAGCAAATAAAATAATCCTAATAGTTACACATAATGTTGTCCCAAAGATTGTTTATCAATGAAATAAGAGAACCTTCAAAAGACGCAATTGCAACTCAAATCCAAGTTTTTGAATAAATTATCTAAGCCAGACTCACAGTATATGTGTGCAAAGGTTCATTCACAGCTTGACTCCTAAGTAAGCTAACTCAATGATTTCGTCTCAAAAATTGAGATTCGATGGGTCAAACCAACCTAGATATCTCAAATTAACTCTGTAATTGCCGCTCTTTGCTCCGTATGGTATGATTTTATTCTCTTATTTTTCTTTTTCTTCATTTTTTTCATTTTTTTCATTTTTTTAACACACATATCCTTTAAGGTAGCATTTCTCTTCATGGTGGTCATAACACTCGCCCATGGGTAGCTTCACACTTATCCGTTATAGGTGGTTTATTTTTCTTATCATATCATACATCATAATACTAGCATATTGAGATAGACATCTAAACAAACGGTCATTCATCGGCAAATAATTTCTTCAACTAGTCACTTTGCCAACTACATAGGTTCTTACTGTTGAAAACCTATTATTAAGTGCTTACAAGTCTAACCTAGATCATCTACTCAAGGCATCAGATAAAAATCAATTGGGACTTATTATTTCTAAAATTTCATCTAAAGCAAACAAATTCATCATTAGACTTATGTTTTACTATCAAAGACATGAAAACATTTTTTTTTTAAAATAACATGAACTATCACTACATGCACACACCCCCAAACTTAAAACTTGCATTGTCATCAATGAAAGATAGACATAAAGGAACAATATTAAGGAACAACACTACCGTACATGGAGTTGATCAGGCTTCTGCTGGTCAGAATTTGATTGCCTGGGCTTTGTGTGTTTCGTGCTACCTGCATAAATAACATACAAACTAATGAATAAATAATAGCACACAATAAAAATTAAAAATAAAGAAAATACTAATAAAACAAATGCAAGGGTTGCCTCCCCGCTAGCGCTAAGTTTAACGTCTTCAGCCAGACGCAACCACCCAAATGGTCATGGTGACTTCTTCTTTTGGTATCCACTGGGTGTTTTGACATGAAAAATATAGCTTGGCGGTTGTGGCAGTTTATCCAAATACCCCTTACTGCTGCTTGGTCATGGAGGAAGTAATCTGCCCAATCTGTGTTTCTAAGGACTTCATTGTTGCCCCGATATTTTCCATATGTGTCTCAATATTGTTTAGCCTTGATTCATTCATCTCAAACCTCACTGAAGTATCAACAACAAACGTGCTCATGAAATCTTCGAAGGAAGATTTCTGCTCAACTCTTTGATAGTCAAAGCCCGATGAAGGTTGTAAGGCATTCTTTGTATTAGCATATGACAGGTTTGGATGATAGCGGTTAGGCACATGATTGCCTCTATAGCTGTTGAAGTTCCGATTGTTCACATATTAAACTTGCTCAAAGTTCGGGTTTCCTTCCAATAACAGCATATTTGTAGTCGTCGCTGATTCATTAGATGGTTGTACTCGTGGATTTGTGAGGGCTGCTACTTGAGTTGATAGGGTTGAAATTTGAGCTGTAAGTGCCACAAGAGGGTCCACTTCATATATTCCAGCCACTTTGGTCACCGCAGTGCGTTCACTTGGTCATTGAAAGTGGTTAATAGCCATGTTTTCTAACAGATTGTAGGCGTCCTCGGCTGATTTCTTGAATAGAGCTCCCCCAGCTGCTGCATCGACCACAGTCCTATTCGAACTATTCAGCCCATTATAGAACAACTGAATCTGGACCCAATCTGCATAATCGTGTTGTGGGCATCTTCAGAGTAAATCCTTAAAGCGCTCTCATGTTTCATATAAAGTCTCAGTCTCCAACTGTTTAAATATACTAATTTATGCCCTTAGCTGAGCTGATTTAGCTGGTGGAAAGAACCTCTCAAGAAATTTTGTGGCTATATTATGCCATGTCATGATACTCCTCATCTGTATTGATTGAAGCCAATCTCAAGCTTTATCCCGTAAAGAGAATGAAAATAAGCGTAGCCTGATAGCCTCTTTACTCACGCCATTCATATTTATGGTATCTGCGATCTCCGAGAACATCCTTGAGTGCATTTTGGGATCCTCTACAGTTGATCCCCTAAATGATTTCTTTGTACCAAGATGATCAAAGCAGGTTTTAGCTCAAAATTATTGGCGTTGATTAGTTGATGGGCAATCCTAGAATATGTATCATCAATGACCGGCTTGAAGTGATCTCTGATTGCCACCTGGCGTGGGTTGTTCTCTCTGTTTTCAGCCTCCATTGCTTCCTTTTCAATTTTCCTTTCTCTCCTTAGTCTCCTCTCTATTCTTTCTATTTCAGGATCAAACAAGAGCGAGTCGAGACTTGTGGATCTGCGCATTCACTAAAGCACCAAAAGACAAAAAAAATCAATAAACAAAACAAAAATAAATACAAAACAAAAATAAACTAAAAAAATTAATATCTAAATTAAAGCTAAGATCAATTGGTAATAGTATTAATGTGAATTAAACAAACAATCCCCGACAACGGCATCAAAAACTTGTTGTGATATTTTATATCGTACCGTAAGTGTACGGTGTCAAGTTTTAGTAAAAATGAGTTAAGAGTTTCGAACCCACAGGGATTGTGTTCATTCGAACTAAATACTACAATTGATAATCCTAACTTTATTTAGAAGATAAATAATAAATATTTAAATAAATAAATAAAATAATTAGATATGAGGAACTAATTTTTGGATAATTATGACCCATAACATCACTATTTGTAAAGAACATTGTGTTTTTGTACAAATTAACTATGTGACAAAAGGAAAATACTATTTTATCATTATTGTAATTGGATTACTTGTATATATATTAATGATAAAAGTCCATATGATTAAATCGGATTAATAAGATATGAGACAGTAATAATCCACGAACGGTTTAATCATTAAATATCCCTAGTCGTAGTATTATCGAGACTGGACATTGATAATGTGAAATATACTAGTATTACATTTGTGAGCGTTATAGAAGCTTAAAGGTTCTCATATATTTAGGTATTGGATACTTATGCAAATGTAATAAGAGATTCTGTTAGCCGTTGGACCGGGAACAGTTCACTCTGGATAGACCCACTCAGAATCCCATTGGTAGTATGATTATGTGTCTATGGGAATCCGAATCAGGGTAGGTGTATGTGATCTTTAACCTGAGACTTACATCGCTATTACTTGCGACAATCAGTTTACTTTAGTATTGGTCGTCTGGAGTTTTAACAGGTTCTGTGTATGCATGTATTGGGTTTACTGAGAATCGTAGTGTATT